>BCLH01000716.1:94452-131378 GCA_001602315.1 Zoysia pacifica
GGGGGGGGTGTCATAGAGTGAGAAGGAATAAAAAGAAACTGGCCCACTTAGCTCAGCGTGGAGAATTTAGTCCTGGTAGGGTGGTCGAAGCATGGCTGTGAATTGATACAGTCGGAAGGTAAGTAGACCCTCTGTTTCCCCCTCCGTATAGATCATATATTTGTTTGTATGGTGAATCTGCTTTTTGAAATTTGTGGCACTTCTGAAATTATACTTGTTTCATTACGATCTAGTCAAGGACATAATGAATATTTTACTCTCCATTTCTTTGTTTGTGATAGATTGCTGGGCAGAGCCAGAGAAGCGTCCAGGAGATCCTTACCCGTCTGCTTGATTGCGAGTACATCTTATGCTAAGTTTTCATGCCTTCAGTTTGTACGGCGGTTTCGGAGGCAGCAAATTAATCTGGCTGGAGTACATCTTTTCATTTTTGGTTTTCCTTAATTGAAGATTAAGTTGGTGAAGGTGGGTTTGCATTAATCCTTCTAGACGCATTATTTCATTTATCAGTGTTTCACAGTTTCGACAGCAAACAAGGATATATAGACTTCGATATAAGCTATGCTATTTCTGAACGTATTTTGTACGATTAAAGTCAAATTCTTTTAATTTTGATTAATACTATTTTGAAATTAAATAATTTTTAATATAAAAGAGGCCTGCTAAGATAGATTAACTTCTGCCCCTTATCTTCTTGAGGTGAATCACCAAATTAATCCGTTGAAATTTCGAAGAGAAATAAAAAATATAAAATTTAATATCTGCCTCAACCGATATGAAAAACATATTTGCTGTCAGATTTCTTCCACATAAAGTTTCTACTATAATGACATGTTAGCATCTCACCATAATGACTTGCTTTGGTTGTATGTTACGTTTCCTCAAAGCTCTCAAGCAAAATGCCGCATAACCATTTATCGTATTCTGCCAAAAGAAAAATGACCATGTCCAAGCCACTGGTTGTACACCGTCACTTTACCAATACATACAACTTTTCAAACCTGTCAAATATGTTTTATTTTTTAAACTGAAAGATAATTAAGAGAGAGCTTTTACCTACTAAGTGGTAAAAAAAAGATCAATCTTAGAATCCCTCACATAAAAGATACATATTATGAAAAATTATTTTGTGATGAATCTAGTAAACATAATTTATATATGACAAAATATTATATTTTTTAAACTAATAATAAAATTTAAGTTTTTTACTATATAACTAAAGTTAGAAATATTTATATTTTACTACTATGATGGAGGGATTAGGGAGTACTTAGAACACACCTGCTCTCCTGCTGGTCTTTCTTTTTTTAGTTGTAAGAACGACACTGCTAGAGAACAGCGGCGGCAAACGTCAATTTATTCACAATTATTTGAACACCAAAAACTGGTACTCCGACAATGACAAGGGACAAATACAGAACGATGATACTCTCCATTTCAAATTAATTTGGACACAAGAATTATTCCTCCATTTCAAATTACTTATCATTTTAGCTTTGGACAAATAATTAAAGAGAGATAAAAAAATGAGATGTACTGAAAACAAGAAAAAAAATAAAAATAAAAATATATTGAGAATAAAATAAGATGCATAAGAGCACTCCCAATGGCATTTAATAAACAGTTTCTGTCCTATTTAATAACATTGACATGTCAACAAAATGCTTATGTGGCAGTGTTATTAATAAAGAGAGAGATTACAGAACCAGAAAATCGTTTCACGACCTGGAAACGAAGTTGACACGCACCGATGCACGAAGAAACGATTCCAATAGCGTTGGGGAGAAACGGTTGACACGCACCCATGCACGAAGAAACGATTCCAATAGCGTTGGGGAGAAACGGCCAGGGTTTCGCTTACCGTTTGAACCGCTCAAAATTGTTTGATTTTTTTTTCAAATTTTAATTTTCAAATTTAAAGATGGTTTCGTCGGTTTGAAAAAGGTAAACCGCGTGATTTTTACGGTTAGTTACACGGTTTTAACGGTTAGCCAGGTGGTTGTCACATTCCAAATCTCAAGTTAAGAAAACAAAAGAGAGTTTTAAATTTTTTGTTTCCTTGAGTTTAGGCCAACTTTAAAATTTTCCCCTAAAAGGAACTAAAAATTAGAAAGTAATTATCTAGAAGTCAAAATTTTGAAACATAAAAATGTGAATTGGACAAGTGTTTGAGCTCTTCTTTTTTGTTTTGAATTTTGGTTTTCTGAGTTTGGAATTTTTAACAAAAAAAATCCCAAGCCAGGAAATATTAAAATATAAATAATAATAATAATAATAATAATAGGAAATTATGTTAGGAATTAAGGAGGAGAGAATTTTGATTTTATTAGTGGGCCAAAATCCACTTCGGTCGGCCCACCTTCCTTTTCTCCTCGGCCCAGCTCATTTTCCCCTCCCCTGTTTCAGTCGCCTGGACGAATGAGCGTAGGACGCCGCCCGCGCCCGGCAGTCGGGGCCAGCTGACCGTCTCGACTGCGTCGGCCACCCAGCACTCGGAAGGGGGGTGGGGAACACGGCACTGCCGCACACCGTTGTCAACCTGGTACCCTGCGCGACTCTGAGAAGACGGTGTTGGCGACCGTGGACGCAGTAGCCTTGTCGCATGTGATTGAATGCAGAGCATGGACTGCCGACATGCCAACCGGCGCGGTCATCCCGTTGGCAGCACGTCGAACCGCCACGATTCTCGGCCCAGCCACGCAGCTGCTGAGGAAATCCAAAAACGGCCGCCTCGACCGCGCTTGGACAACGTCCCACCCGAGCCGCGCCAAGGTTCGCCGCCCCGCCTATAAGAGGCTTTCTCGACCGCGCCTGCGTGTCTCCTTCGCTCCACCACACCCCAGCGCACCCCCACAGCTCTCTCCTCGCCAGAAAACATCTTCTCCGCCACCAATTTCGCCTTCTTCTCCGAATTCAGCCGCCGCCACCCCTCTCTGGTGAGCACCTCCTTCCTGGCCACCATCTTCCAATTCCTTGCACTGGAAGCACTACAAGCTCCTTAGGAACCTAACCGAGCTCGAGAGATGGGTAGCCGCAGCACCGATTGGCCGGTCCACGTGAGTCACCGCGGTGCTCCGCCACCCGCGTGCTGCCGGCCGTCGTCCCAAGCCAACCGGTGAAACCACACGCGTCACAGTGTGTACCTGGGTATGGAGAAGGTGCACACCAAGTTTCGCACCAAACGGAGCACCGTGCTGCCGGAAATAGGCGCGCGAACCTACGTACCCAGAGCGCGTCCAGAGAGCCAGAGCACGTCTGGAGCGCGCACTGGCACGCCGCGTTCCCGTTGCGGCAGTAGCCAAATGCTAACGTCAACCACACCATTGCGTAGAGCTTGACACAAGGATTCCAAGACACTAGTTGTTGCCTCGAGATTCGTGATCAAGTTACCGGGAACGCGAACCAAAATCGGGAGCACGCCCGGTGTCGCCGGGAGCGCAGCCAACCCGTGGGAACCCCGAACTTTCCGAAAACTCCGAATTTTTCATGAACCTCGGACTTTCCCGTGGACTTCGAACTTTCTGAAAACCCCGAACTTCCCTGAACCCCGAACATTTCGAAAACCCTGAACTTTCCGTGAACCCCAGACTTTCCCGTGAACTCCAAACTTCCCGTGAACCCCGAACTTTCCGAAAAACCCCGAATTTTCTGTGAACCCCGAATTTCCCGTGAACCCCGATCTTTCCGAAAACCCCGAACTTCTTGTGAACCCCGAACTTTCCCGTGAACCCCGAACTTTCCTGTGAACCCCGAACTTCTCGAAAAACCCCGAACTTTCCCGTGAACCCCGAACTTTCCCGTGAACCCCGAACTCTCCGAAAACCCCGAACTTCCTGTGAACCCCGAACTTTCCCGAAACCCCAAACTTTCACGTGTCCACGGAAACCTCGGTCTTTCACCACAACCCACGGGTCCACAGGAAAATCCCCAATTTCGGGCACCTGAGTGCCCAAAGGGCATGGACACAGGCCGAACCCCGTGTCCAGACAGATTTTTCTGCAGTTCGTTATAATACATTGCCGCTGACTTTACCGCCACATCTTAACTCCAATCATCACAACCAATATACCTTTGGAACCCAAATCATAAGCCCTACCATCCTAGCCAATTCAAACTCCATAACTTGTTTGGTGTTTGTTTTTTTTCTAGTTTCTTGGTTGTTCTTTGGTAGTCTTTTTGTAACTATTGCTTGTAGCAGAAGAAGAAGAAGTTGAAGCCGCCCAAGAGCCCGAAGAGCCTGAAGAACCCGAGCCTGAAGCGGACTTCGAAGAAGCAACTGAAGGCAAGTCCTAACCCACCTTAAGCCCATTGAACCCATGTTTTATTTGCCGCGCCGATAGACAGCGATGCTAGCCTACTTTAGGAATGTGTTAAACATTGTGTAGTTTAATACCTACTCGATCTTAGGTATTTATATTTATGTCAGTAACTTGCTGTATAAATATAAATATTTCTATTGAAAACCATTACTGACGTGTCCTGATAACTGTAGGAATTTCCGTTTCTAGTTAGTTTTACGAAACGGATACTACCTTGATACTAGAACTACTTAGGACTCCATCTGTGGTGTTCTACACCGCCACACCATCTACCATTAATTTACAAAACGAGTTATAAAGAGTTTGGTGGTGTGAGTATAAACAAAAGGGATGTGATTATAACAACTGGTGCTAGGTGAAGAGGGAACATTTCTGGCCGTGGGGTGGGGCTCATCTGAGGTGATGGTGATTAGTGTGTAGGCTTCGCTGTGGTCCACCTGCCGTGAACAAGACCGCCACCCCTGCCATATAAGGACCGGTTCGTTAGCCCTCGACTTAGTAATCCCCGTGCAACCACAAAACCTGTATTTTTTGGGCAGAACTTATTCTCTCTACGTATTCTTTCCACATCGAACCACTGGGGGGTCGGTAGTGAAGACACAAGAAAACAAGAGAAGGGCGTGAGATGACTCGCTGCCTGGCCCTCGACGGTAATTGCCCGTATCATGGGAGCGTAAGCCCACAGATATAGCCCTTGGTTTAGTAATACTCAGGATTGCAGGGGACCAGAAAAAGGCGTGAATGCGGTGGATATTCACGACTCGGCTCCGGGAATGTACTGACGCGTCATCGACGACCTGGAAAACCCCGAGGTATGGCCCCTGTTTGCACTTTGAGTGGAATCTGTAGAAAACTGCATAGATGTGGATAGACATTATGTAGTTCTAATGATCAGGAGTAGCATAACCTGTGGGTACAGTGTATAACCTCTGCAGAGTTAAAAATCCTTCCAGATAAGCCGTTGTCACGGTATTGACATGCTACTGTTCGAGCGCCCTACGATTAGACTTTACTCATTGCCTTGATGCGTGAATGGGTGTAGCGACCCGTGATTTGGAATTGCATGGTTGTGTGCCTAGGGCCGGCATGAGAGTGTTTACGCCCAATATAAAACTTGGGAACTGCGGAGAGGAGTGAAAACCTTTTCTAGGTCCACTCTACTAAAATATAGCAAATGTTGTTCTCTCTACTTTAAATTCTCTTCTAGTAGGGAGCCGGTATGAAAACATGCTTTCCGCAAAACTTTACCCCAAGCTTTCTTTGTTTCGCTACGGCGAAACCCCTTACCTACTTCTTGTTGGGACTTGCTGAGTACCTTTGTACTCACTCCTTTCGTTGTTGCTACTTTTGATCAGAAGATGAGGATGACGAAGAAGATGCTGACTATGAAGAGTAGAAGTCTCGTCCGCCGTCAAGTTGCCTGTAGAGTGTGTATAGGCTAGGTGTGGTTTGACTAGAGTCGCTGTGCCGACTCATGCTTGTACTCTAGACTTGTTTGCCGAACCTTTTAGGTTTAGTGCGATGTAATAAAGTATGTGTGATAAATACCACTTTGTTCTGAATGTGCATACCAGCTACGGATCTAGAGAATAGTACAGATGGCACATAAACGCTCCTTTCGGAGAAGGGGGTCTCATAGCGGTTTTGCTGAAAATCGCTCACAGTGAAAACTGAGTGGTTTTTGCTGAAAATCGCGCGGTTTTTGCGGTAAACCGTTCAATTTTCATGAAAACCGATAAATTAGTGAAAAATAAGAAAAGAGATGAAAAAATGCTAGAAAATTAGACATGACCTATTCTAATTTCTTTTAATATCAACATTCACAACATACTTCATCCACAAATAGTAAGACACATATTCATTCATATCAAATCCAAAGTTTCAAACACAATAAATCCATACATATATATAATTCATCCACAACAAATACAAAGTTCATACATAGTTTTTGAAGCACTTTTTATTTTGGGATTGTTTTCCAATCAACATATGCATTGTCACACTCTTCACTTGAGAGGAGTTGAATTCCTCTAGTAGCTAACAATTCCGCTTTGAATTCATTTCAATATTGTCCCGTTCAAGTGGTAGCTGTCTCCCATTATAAGTACAACATGTTATAAAACTTTGAATTTTGCTATTGGTAAACCCATGTGGTGGGAGGTTTTGTGCTACGATCACTGTACGGATAATTGTAGTAGTCATTACCTTAGTTGTATGATGTATTACTATTTGTCGCAGAATAGTACGTGCCGTAGTAATACTGCCTCCTCACCCATCGATGTCTTTGGTGACTGTAGAGCACCATGGTCTTCATCCTGTGTAGCATAGGTATAGTCTATCTCACCTGCAAAATAAGTGAAGTCTAAGATAAATGAGGCAAAATTGATCGTATAATATGAAAACATGTTTACCTGTAAAATGATGAGTTGTGATCGGTGGCTATGAGTCAGTAACCATACTGCCTGGTGGGTCACCAGATGTAGTCCAAGAGCTGCTATTATTTGATTCCTGGTAGAGTAGGCTTCGTCTAACGTCTCCAGAATCTGTAGAGTCGTCACTGTCCACATTCTTACATTTCCCTTTGCTCCTTAACCTCATTTTTTCAGAACCTTTTTTCACTTTGAACCTTTCTCTTGCCTATGTGAGTATCACTCATATTTTGATCCGTCCATTCAAATATTTTTGCAGCACGAGACAAGCGCAGCAACTGTCTACCAGCGTCATCATCTGTAACAAGACGGCTTGGCAGAGGACTGTCACTCTCGGTGCCCTTTTCATAAAAAATAAGGTCAAAATTCAATCTCCCATGTTCTATCTATTCTCAAATAGGAATCATACAACGACAGCTCTATGAGACGATCAAACAGATCGGATTCTGGTGGCTTATATGTCTATAAAGCATCACACATACGGATTTGAAAGTTGTAATTAACATACATCAACTTATGTAATTTCTCATGAGATAATCTGTTACGCACCTTGATATGGATCAATGCAAATGTACTCCAGTTGCGCTCGCAACCACTCGATGATGCATACTGTGAGACTATTCGTAATGCAAACTACTGGAGATGAGGTGTGTCACCTCCAAACATGTTCCACCAAGTCGTAAGAGAAGTATTCCTATCAACTGTCAGCCTTTTGGCCAACTCAGTGGTGAATGAACTTTGTTTTCTTCTAAAATTTTTTTCTCCTGCAGGGCCTGCATACACAAGTCAGTTGGTGCTATGCGTGTAAATGCCTCTCGAATATCGTTCATCATATTTCAACCAATCCCGTAAGAATAGTGACTTCTTGGGTTCAAAGATTCAGCTGCACATATAATAATAGTTAGATATCGTTGCACTATAAATGAAAAATACAAAAAATTTGTTTGTAAGTACGTATTACCTGCATTCACAAAGGTATCATTGTAAATGTCCACCATCCTACAATTTATAATGTCCATATACCTCTCCATCTCTCGCTCATCATTTCTATAAAAGGCTTCATACTTATTTTTACAAAAATGATATCTGAGAAATACTTCACTCAATGTAGAGCTCTTGTCTTGATTAGCAAACCGAAGAAACGCATACAAAGGTTGCACTGCATTTACCACATGTTTCATTGAATTCTACCATAATATGCTTGCTAGACAAGAGTGACCATGCGTTCCCTCCTCGGTATTGGTAAATCTAAATATGTCTCAGAACCCGTTCATGTCATGAATTTTTCTCTCCGACGAAGCATACTCTCAATAAACATGTAGTTTGTGCTAAAACGAGTTGCATTTCATCTTACCAACTCACCACCAATAGCATTGGTCATCATAGAGTACAACTGATTATGATTATACAACTAACGAGAAATGTTGCGAGCCGACTGTAACATAGCTTTGTACTCTGGGAACTCACCAATAGACTTTAGCATCAGGTTGATTGTATGTGCTACACATAGTTATCAGATAATATAAGGATACTTGTTTATTAGCAGCTTGCACGCTTTTTTATAATTTGAACCATTGTCTGTAATAAACTACACAATATTGTCTGCTCCCAGCGAAAATAGTCTCGCACGTCAATGGAAACATGAGAACACTCAACTATGCTGCTTCCAAGATGTGCCAAATGTTGCTTGAATCGTGTGACACCACCTCCTCTCTTCACGGACTTGCAATATTTGCAACGGAACCCGAGATATACGTTGTCTCCATGCTTCCAAACCGAATCGATCTGATCTGTCATCTTAGAACCAACAATATCTGAAAATGACCAACTATGTTCTAAAGTTACTAACAAATCGATCAATATTTGAAAAAAAAAACAGAAAAACAACCATCTCACCTTTTTTGCTATGGAAACCCACCAGATCGGACGGCTTTCCGCGCTAATCACTCGGCTTACCGCTAAATGCGCGCGGTTTACCGCTGAAGCCGGCTTACCGCCGTCGGCGCGCGGGTTACCGCTCAAACCGGTCGGCACGCGCGTGGCTAGCCGTGATTACTACTCGGCTAGCCGCTGCTCCCTCCTGATTTCTGGCGTGCGCACGGTGCAATAGGGCGGCGAATGCGTGGTCGCAATGGGCGGACGGGGAAAGAGAAGCGGCAAGAGTGGCTGTGGATATATGAGTGAAGATAAGGTTTGCTTATATATTCTCTATCCAATTTTCTTCGAATTTTTTCGGCACAAAAATCAAAATATTTTTAAAAACTGATTCAACCATGATGTTAGATTTTTCATCTACTTTTTTTATATATTTTTTATTTTTAAATCCACTAAATTTTTAAATTTAAAAAATTTAAATTTGAAAACCGCTGAACCGTTCAAACCGAACCGAAGCAGTTTGAGTGGTTATCACGAAAACCGCGTGTAAACCGCGGTTTTGCCGAAACGGCATCGTTTCCATCGCCGAGGGCAGGATCCCGTACGCCGCCTCCCTTCTCCCGCGCGCGCTTTTTTTCTCGCCTCCGTCAAAGCCCGCGCGAGGTCGCCACCGCCGTCTGGCTTCCCGCTTGCCCGGCGTCCCTGCTCGTGACGGCCGGCTCCGTTCCTGCTCGCGCGCGGCCGCCGGAATCCCTGCTCGCGCGCGCACCCGCCCCTCTGGTGCCCTCATCTTAGAGAATGGAATCTCAATCTCTCACATCCACGTTAACCCAAATCCATCCTCAACCTCTAGACAATGGATCCAAACACTGGCTCCGGGAAGGGCTCCAGAAAGGTATGATCTTGTAAGTTTGAGGTCTCATATTGCAGAGATGTCTCCGAGATAACATACTCCCTCCATCTATTACGCCTTTGCACAAAGATCAAGTAGCTGGTAAAGTTTTCAGTTTTTCGCGTGATTAATGTGCTGAAAATTAGCGCTGCATGTGCATGGCCGGCCATACGGACGTTTGTTGTATGCAGCTAGCTTCCGCTTTACACTCCTGCATGCGATCCGAATTGAATGGCCGGTTGCATAGATCGAGGCAACAACAGAAATACATCCATCTTTTCTAGACAAATCCATTTTCCTGATACGCCTAAAAAACATGGACAGAGGGAGTATTTCATATTGTTCAGTGTCTGGATTTAAGTATGCTTGTAACTTTAGCCTTTAGGTATGATGTTGTGTATGGATTGAAGTGGTTAAATTTCAAGATTTTTCTTACTTGTTTCACGCGAATCACCTATACCTGATACTATATCCATACTACAGTTCTAGTGACACCTGCATGTTGATTTGCAGCTGTGCAGTGTGACTTACTACCTTCAGCGACAAAATGTGTCAAAGTACTTCAGTTCAGGTATCGGGAGTGCATCAAAAGATCAGATTGTTCATAGTTAATTAGGTTTAGCTACCTAGATTAGGCTATACTACCAAATTATTTCATCATAAACTTGTCATTCATTCCATCTGCACAAAACCTGTCATTCACCCCCATCTGCACGTTTATTCTTGAAAAACTTGAAGAGACTTAAGATAAATTGGAAAAACTTGAAGAGACTTAAGATAACAAGGAGTAATTTGGTATTGAAGAAGTACATTGGTGCCAGCAGGTCCGCACGGACCGTCACGTAACTTGGACCTGGTGCTGCATGCAAGGCGCCGCCGCCTTCAGCTTGCCGACCACTAACTCCAGCGCGCGGCGCGACGACCCCTCGGGCCCCCAAGCCTTCGCCGCCGCCTGCCCCAGGTAACCCGCCTGCCGCCGCACGGCACGTCCCTTCTCGGAGCCCTCCATCAACTCCCTCACCGCCGCCGCGAACTCCTCTCGTGGGACCACCCCGTTGCCCGCCCGCGTTGGAGGTCGCAACGCCACGCCGACGTTCTCCGACAGCATCGCGGCGTTCATCTTCTGCTCCGCATGTAGAGGCCACGCCACCATCGGCACACCCGCCGCCACGCTCTCCAGCGTTGAGTTCCACCCGCAGTGCGACACGAAAACCGCCGTCGACGGGTGGGACAGCACGCGCACCTGCGGCGCCCACGACGACACGACGAGGCCACGGCCGCGAGTCCGGTCAACAAACCCCTCGGGGAGCCACGCCAGCGGGTCGTCGTCGCCGTGGCTTTTCCCGAGGGAGCAGAAGTCTCCGTCCAGGCTCGGCTTGCGCACGACCCAGAGGAACCTGTGGCCGCAATCCTCCAGCCCAGCAGCGAGCTCGACCGTCTGCTCCACGGACAGCGCGCCAGAGCTCCCGAAGGCGACGTAGACCACTGACCCGCTCGGCTGGCGGTCCAGCCACTCGATGCACGCTGATTGGCCAGCTTCGTCGGAACCTGACCGGACGAACGGCCCCACAGGGTACACCGGCGGGAACACGCCCTTTTCCGCCGCTTGCTTGAATTCCTCCACGTTCGCGGGTTCCATCTCGTAGAACGTGTTCACTAGGAAGCCGGCGGCTGTACGGTATCTTCTGCGGAGCCCTTCGACGATGCGCGCGTACACCGGCAGGCTGCTGTCCCTGAACCCATCCGGCAAGTCCTCGCGGCAGAGCGACAAGGGCCCGGGAAGCTGGAGCGGGTCTGGTAGGTCACGGTACTCGCCGGCGTCGGCGCCGTCGTGGAGCTCCATGGTGCTACGCATGACGGCGAGCATGGTGATGTTGCTGGGAAAGAACATGTGCCCCGAAATTCTGAGCTCGGCGGCGAGCGGCAGCGCCACGGAGCAGAAGAAGTCCACCACCAGCGCGATGAGCGGGTCCGTGGAGGCGAAGTCGCGGAGCAGAGCGCGGAGGTGCGGAATGGAGCGGCGGATCAGCTCAAGCAGCAGCACACCGATGCGGGTGTCAGCGGGGATGTCGTCAAGCGGGACTGCCGGGAGCGCGGCGGTGACGACGTCGTCGTCAGCCAGGGAGGATAGCACGGCGGAGTGGGCGTCTGGGGCGGAGACGCCGGTGAAGGTGACGAACTTGACGGCGAGGCCGTGGTGCAAGACGAGCCGGCGTGCCAGCTCGGCCATCGGGATGAGGTGGCCAGCGCCAGGGCTGGAGACCAGCACGACGTGCGGCCGCGGCGGCAGGACCTGCTGCCGCAACGCCGGTGGCGCGGCGACCGTGCTGGCTGACGACTCCATCAGTCACTGTCTCGATCAGTAGGCTGTTGAATGACTTGATCCGTTGATCGCATGGGAACCCTTCTGTTGCTCCGGTGCTTATGGTTCTCCTTCGTACTGCCCTCCGTTCCTGGATTCTACTCTCTCATAGAATAGACATTTTTACCCCTTATTTTATCTTTACTCACTCATTCTTCACCTACCAAATTAATTACAAAAACTTTATCTTATTTCTCCAATCTCTTATATTTTGTCTTATATTTTGAGAAATGCCCCGATCGGACAGAGGGAGTAAAACAGTAGCGCATCTATTGAGTTCGGTGGTGGATAGCGAGGGTTTCATAGACAGTTAACTACTGGTAGCTAATCTCTACCGTCCACTTGCTACCAATCAAATTAATTATGAAAACTTTGTCTTATTTCTATACAGTAATTGTTTCTATTTTGAGGCAAATACTAAACGCTTCAACCCTTATGGAAAGAGAAGATGGGAGCAATTTAATAGTAATATAATTTTATATAAAATTCAAATCCCCGCTCACAAATACCTGCCAATTTCAGCTTCATGATTCAATGTTACATTGACTGCTCATCTTTTCTATACAGTTTTGTACATGTAGATACAAAAAGATACATTCCCATGGTGTCATATATGATTTATTTAACTAAATATTTTAAAAGATTATTAATCAATATATGACTAGTAAAATTCAAAATTGCCATTTATATATGAACGGAGGTTTGTAGTTCTGTTTTACAGAAAAACCGCAATATAGTTAAAAGAGGCCTTAGGCTGAAGTCATCCTTCATTCCCATGCATATGCATACAGCCAGTGCCACGCCCTAAGATTGATCAATATGTTTACATCAAAATAAAAGATTAATAACTTTGTGAAAAAAAATTTGATGATCGATTATACCACAATTATCTCATTGTTGCGGCAGGTACAACCACCTCTGCTGTAATATTTTTGGTTCTAAGCGTATGATTATGTGCGATGGCATTAATAACATTTGTTGATAGCCGCCAGTGGGTTGTACTTGTTGGATCAACACTTCTTATAAGGTTGAAGAGAGCCAACCATGCACTAATCGTGACAAAGTTTTGTTTTTTAAAAAAAAAAAAACTAGTCGTCACAAAGTAGACTTCAACTAAGCACCTTGCAAGGGCACGCTATGTTCCTTTTCTTTTTTTTTCCGTTTGGTTTAATCAATTGTAAGGTCTGATTCTATGAAAACAATGGCTCCATATTTTAATGTGCTGCTAACAAAAAAAAAAGTTAGGCAGGCAAGCAAGTCTAATTAGTAGTTCAAGCTACTTATTTGGACTAGTTAATTTAATTTTAAACTTCAATTAATTGACCTCAAAGTTTGAGGGGAAAAGAAGCGGAGTAGGTCGAGGATGCTCACCACGGTGTGGGTGGGTACTGGTGAAGAAGTGTTCGCCGGAGAGATTGAAGGCAATGGAGAAGAGAGCCCACGGCACGCACGGCGTTGGAGTTCAGTCGGAATGTCGACTTCCGTGTTCCACAAACTGGGCTGCAAAGGTCGACTTGCCACGGCGAAGAGGGTAAGGGTAATCAGAGGTCAAGGCGGAACGGAAGTTGAAGGAAGAGTTTCCTCACTGGGCAGAGGAACAATTGGAGCTTGGACACGGCAGCGGGTCAAAACCTTAGCGACGTTTGCTCTCGTCGTGTAGTACTAACTTTGGTTTTAAAATATTACACTATTGATTTTTAACTTCAATTTTAACTTATACATCTTATTTTAAAAAAAATTATAATATATAAAATTATTAATTATGTTTAAAAAATTTATATATTATTAGTGAAATTTTTATAGTTTGAAATGGATTCATTTCTAAACCATTTGACAATTTTTGGTGATTCAAGATTCAACAATAAAAGGAAGAGGGTTAAAAATACCAATATATCCTTGATGTCCATCATGTCCTGTTTAGGTAGCGAGTAACAAATTCTAAGAACAAAATAATAATGCACCTCCTGGAAAAATAAAATCGTGTTTCGGCAGTGGGCTTTTTCTTGGGCTAAAATCATCATTATCAGTGAGGCTTAAATGTCAATTCGGCCGTAAATACATTGAACGTACACTGGAGTCCAGGTCTATACGGGAGTTCATCAGGTGTGAAACTCCATTTTAAGGTAAGGTTCGAAAAATCGTTGAAAACAAGTCTTATTCGATGAAATTGATCTAGTTTTATCGGATTTTCACTTCAAAATTGTAATAGCATATATTTAACTTGCTCATTGATTTTTCACCATTTTAAAAACCACTCCAGAACTACTCTCTTTGTTTTTCGATTTTAAATTATTGACAACGTGAATTTTTTATATTAATTTTGATCATTCGTTTTATTTAAAAATTTTATTTTAATGTATAAAATTATTAGTTGTGATTTAAATTTCACTAACAATAAATCAAATAATAACAAAGTTTTACATATTTGAACAATTTTTTTAATAAAATAAATAGTTGAAATTGAAATTAAAAATTAATAGTGTCAATAATTTAAAACCGAAGATAGTATTATTTTAAAACTTTATATTCCAGGGCTCCAGTCGAAAGAGAAACGATTCACAGAGCCAAACGCAGAGTGATATGCAACTGCAACAACGATTTTAAAAATCATTCAAAATTGATTAACTTTTACGGTTTTAATGAAACCGAGTCCAATCCGATTGATTTAATTAGATGACTAGTTTTTGGTGAAAAAATTGGACTTACTACTATAACAAAACTGAACTAACTGACCAATCTTTATCACCACCGAAAACCGGATTTGAACCGATTTCTAAAACCTGACTGCAACATCAATTCTGAAAAAAAACCCAATTATTACTTGTACCCCGTACCAGGAGGTCCAGGACACTGCTAGAGAAGAGAACAGTGACATGACGGCAGATACAGTGCGATGATGCCTGCCGCTCCCCACGAACCGTGACGTAGCTCCGACCGGGGTGCGGCGTGCAGTGTACGTCTGGCGATCCGTGTTCTCGTCGCTTGGCTTTTACGCGCGTGCGCCAAGCGCCGCCGACTTTATCTTGCAGGCGACTACCTCCAGCGCGAGGCGCGACGATCCCTCGGGGCCCCACGCCCTCGCCGCCGCCTGTCGCAGGTGCCCCACCTGCTGCCGCACGGCACGCCCCTTCTCCTCGCCCTCCATCAGTTCCCTCACCGCCGCCGCGAACTCCTCCCGCGGGACCACCCCGTCGCGCGCCCGCGTGCGAGGCCGCAGCGCCACCCCGACGTTTTCCGACAGCATCGCGGCGTTCATCCTCTGCTCCGCGTGTAGAGGCCACGCCACCATAGGCACGCCAGCCGTCACGCTCTCCAGCGTGGAGTTCCACCCGCAGTGCGACACGAACACGGCCGTCGCCGGGTGGGACAGCACGCGCACCTGCGGCGCCCAGGACGAAACGGCGATGCCACGGCCGCGGGTCCGGTCAAGGAACCCCTCGGGGAGCCAAGCCAGCGGGTCGTCGTCGCTGCGGCTTTTGCCGAGGGAGCAGTGGTCACCGTCCAGGCTCGGCAGGTGCACGACCCAGAGGAACCTGTGGCCGCAATCCTCCAGCCCAGCGGCGAGCTCGACCGTCTGCTCCACGGACAGCGAGCCAGAGCTCCCGAAGGAGACGTAGACCACTGACCCGCTCGGCTGGCGGTCCAGCCAGTCGATGCACGCTGATTCTCCGGCTTCATCCGAACTTGACCGGACGAAAGGCCCCACAGGGTACGCCGGTGGAAACACGCCCTTCTCCGCCGCTTTCTTGAACTCATCCACGGTCGCGGGTTCCATCTCGTAGAACGTGTTCACCAGGAAGCCGGCGGTACTGCGGTACCGGCGGCCCTCTTCGATGATGCCCGCGTACACCGGATGGTTGCTGTCCTTGAACCCATCTGGCAAGTCCTCGTGGCAGAGCCACACGCGCCCGGGAAGCTGGAGAGGGTCCGGCAGGTCGCGGTACTCGCCGTCGCCGGCGCCGTCGTGGAGCTCAACAGCGCTGCGCATGACGGCGAGCGAGGTGATGTTGCTGGGAATGAAGATGTACCCTGGGACGCCGAGTTCAGCGGCGAGCGGCAGTGCCACGGAGCAGAAGAAGTCCGGCACCAACGCGGCGAGCGGGGACGTGGACGCGACGTCGCGGAGCAGGGCGCGGAGGTGCGGGACGGAGCGAGCGATCAGCTCAAGAAGCAGAGTTTCGATGGGGGTGTCGGCGGGGAGGTCGTCGAGCGGGACGGCAGGGAACGTGGCGGAGGCGACGTCGGCGCCGAGGGAGGAGAGCACGGCGGTGTGGGCGTCCGGCGTGGAGAGGTCGGTGAAGGTGACGAGCGTGGCGGCGATGCTGTGGTGCGCGACGAGCCGGCGCGCCAGCTCGGCCATCGGGATTAGGTGGCCGGCACCGGGGCTGGATACCAGCACAACGTGCGGCCGCGGCGGCACGGTCTGCTGCCGCATCGTGGTGGTCGCGGCGACCGTGCTGGCCTCCATCGGTTACTGTGTCGATCGGTTGGCTGTCAATCAGTCGCTCGGATGTGAAGGTATAGGATGCTCCTGTGCACTGGTGGTTGGGAAATGTTCAATGTAGGGCTGATACAACAATGGGAGGGCGGCTAAGCAAGTCCAATCACTAGTCCAAGTTAATTGGTTATTTAAACATTAGTTGATTGACCTATTTGGAGCAATCTGATGGGCACGGCATAAACACATCGTTTGAGTTTTGACCGTGAGAGCGAAAAGTACTACTAGTGACTCAAGTTGCAAGTGGATGCGAACTCGCATATTTATCTTGCAAAATTTATATTAATACTTTTTTTTATTAACGATATATTTTTCACATCTTACCAATGATTCACTTACAAAGCCCATCAAACAAACGGTACATCCGCAATATCATGCAAAAACTCATTATTTTATTATGTTTATTCTACTTAAACAAATTTATATAAAGTTTCTTACTATATTATTTAAAATATTCTCCAACAAATAATTTTAAGTCAAACTAGTTGAAATTTTAGAGTATGAATGCGAGATTTTAATTTTAGAGTTCAACTTTAAACTCACTAGAACAAGTAAAAAATTACAACTTTAAAGTTATTAATATATTTGAATTTGGTTTATATGTAATAATAGGGTGGTAAGTTGTGTATTGACTTATTGAGTATTCGCAATGACCGCATATTTTCTCTATATCATATAATACGGTTTGTGGGTTTTCGTAAAACTCACATATTTGATTTGTGGCTAACAATGTCATAAGTGCAACGACACCCACCCCACTTGCAATTTGAGTATTCCCTTCGTTTCAAAATATAAGCATTTTTAAATTTAATCAAAGTCAAATTTGTATTACTTTAACCATTAAGAATGTATAATTAATAATATTTTATCATATAAAAAATATATTTTTTATATTCACTACAAAATAAGCTTTCATAAAAAATATATTTTTATATTAGAAATTATTTATTTTTTAAAATATTATTAGTAAAAGTTAAAAGTAGTTTGATTTTAAGCCGTGTGCACTTTCCCAGTGTAAGAATGCGGCAGCGAATGACAGTTAGACAGGCCATTTGTAATGAATAACCAATTAAAAGCCCACTTTTTTTTTACACCAATTAAAAGCCCACTTGGGAAACAAAACAGGCCCAGTAGCCAACTACTAACCATGCGGACAGCAAACAGCCTTCTGTAAATTGAAAAAAAAAAGAATAAAAAGAAAAGAAAACGAAAATCCAAGTCTTACCCGAGTCCTCCCCATCACCGATCCGGTCCGGCCGATCCCGCCGCCGCCGCCGCTACCATGCCGGCGTTCAAGGCACCCGCACCGGGTTTCGCCGTCCGGTTCAGCCCCTTCCACGAGAACCGCCTCCTGGCCGCGGCGTCCCAGCACTACGGGCTCGTCGGCAACGGCCACCTCCTCGTCCTAGACCTCGCCGCCGGCGGCCCGGGCGCCACCCCGGCCCCAGTATTCTCCTTCCCCCCCTCCGACGCTCTCTTCGACTGTGCGTGGTCCGAGTCGCACGAGTCCCTCTGCGCCGCGGCCTCGGGGGACGGTTCCGTGCGCCTCTTCGACGCCGCGCTCCCGCCGGCGCAGAACCCGGTCCGCCTCCTCCGCGAGCACGCGCGGGAGGTGCACGGCCTCGACTGGAACCCCGTCCGCCGCGACGCCTTCGTCTCCGCCTCCTGGGACGACACGCTCAAGCTCTGGTCCCCAGACCGCCCGGCGTCCGTCCGCACCTTCCGCGGCCACGAGTACTGCGTCTACGCCGCTGCCTGGTCCGCGCGCCACCCAGACGTCTTCGCGTCCGCCTCCGGCGACCGCACGGCGCGCGTCTGGGATGTCCGGGACCCGGCGCCCACGCTCGTCATCCCGGCGCACGACCACGAGGTGCTCTCGCTGGACTGGGACAAGTACGACCCCTCCATCCTCGCCACCGCCTCGGTTGACAAGTCCATCCGCGTCTGGGACGTGCGCGCGCCGCGGGCGCCCCTCGCACAGCTCGCGGGACACGGGTACGCCGTCAAGCGCGTCCGCTTCTCACCACACCGCCAGGGCATGCTCATGTCCTGCTCCTACGATATGACCGTATGCATGTGGGACTACCGGGCCGAGGACGCGCTGCTCGCCAGGTACGCTCACCACACAGAGTTTGTTGCCGGCATCGACATGAGCGTGCTAGTTGAGGGGTTGCTCGCTAGTGCTGGCTGGGATGAAATGATCTATGTCTGGCCATTCGGGACCGACCCAAGAGCAATGTAGTGATTAAATTCAATAGGCCAGGTGATTTATATGTTTCTCTCCTCAGCTTTGGATTGTTCGTTGGTCATACAGATACATACTACGGGTGAATTGTGAGTTGTCCTCGAATGAGCTGATTGGAATAAATTCAACTAGTCCATATTGTTGTCAAATTCACCAAGCTTCTTTTTTTTTATTGAAATTAACATGGCAGGAGCTTTGCCTTCCCTTAAAAGAAGGAAATAGTTGACAGGTTGATCGTTGATTTAAGAACTGCACTGCCAATAACCACAGCATAGTTACAAGTACTAACAACAGAAATTATATAACCAGATATTCAGTCAGCATAAAAGAACAGAGACATGGACAAAAACTCACCCAGTGTTATCCACAAACATTTCAACTTCCTGGGTATCCTTTCACTAATGCTGTCTTTGATCAAGTAAGCAATCTGAATTGTCGATGAGGTGCTTGGACTGGAAACTATACCTATTCGATTGAAATGTTTGGCGTTTTCCTTGCAAATGCCCAAATATAGATCTTCTACCTGCCCTGGAAAACTCTCTGATTATTTTTTCATCCCTAGAAAGTTGTAACTGAAAGAGGTAATACCCAAGAAAAAATTGTAGAGGGCTTGGCATCCAGAAATCTTGAAGATTCTGATCTAGCACTGGTTATGATTTCCAGCTAAATTGATACCCTGAGCTGATTTATAGGAGTATTCCCCACTGGCTGATCAATGATCATTCCCATGAACTGATATCTGATATGTAGCACCCTACTGATATCCTATGGATTATGTTGCTTGTAGATTGTCTTTCGTGTTCCATTTGCGTTTGCCATGCTGTATATCACTGGATAACCTCAGGGGTTTGCCTATGTTTCCCCGAGAAAATTGTTTTGCTCCATTGACTGAATTCTGTAGATAATTTGAAAAATAGATTTTTATGCAAAGGGGGCGATATGACAGTCCATAGTGGTCAGGTTCATTCCAGAGTAACTGTAGCTACCTCAGTCTTGCTTAATGATCTGACCAAAAACAATTTCAATTTAACTGATCTTTGTGTATTCTATCTTTTATAATTCTGGGTAAACATTTAGTGATTTGACACTGTTAGTATACCCAAGATGTGGACATCTAGTTGCCTTGTAACCTCGGAGTAGGTCATACCAGGGGGCCAAAGAGTGTACCTAGAGGGCCAGCCAGTGTGGTTTGAACTCAGTTCACTCCCTTGAACTATTCCAATTGGTGTCATTTACCACCTGCTGAAATTTGTCCTTTTTTTTTCTCTTTGTCTTTGTACAGTTGGAATTTGAAGCTCAAACTTTATACAAAGATTAGTGGTAGAACTCTCCAGTATAAAAAATACTCCTATTTATTTGTTCAATAAAGTAAAACGTACTGCTTCTTCCTTTTGTGCTTAATATCGGGCTCACATGGATGGCTAGCTCAATCTGAATTCAAAACGTAGGCTTAACAAGATTACTTGACCATCATTTGCTATAATAATTTGGTGGCACAGAATGAGGCCGTTACCTATATGATGGGCTGCCCCGAATATGTCCAATCTCTACTACGATTGCTGCACTTCTTTGCAATAAACATGCCTACGAATCTCATCAGTATCTTATTTTTATTTTTAATGTTGATGAAATGAGTTATCTCATCACCGTGGCATCCTTCCTGCAGATACTTGTGTATCCGTTTCCCCTTTTTTTATTTGATGGCCCTGAATTTTTAACCAAGGATTTACTGCTCAGATAGCAAATGAATAACAACTTATGCGTTATTATAAATGAATTTTGATCAAAGATAGAAATAATTATATTCGGGGTACATATAGTAATAGATAATAGCTATTAATACCAAGCCATGGCAAGTGGAACAAAGACCTGCGGTTGCGGCTACCGCCTTCTTGTATCAATGCTGCTTTTGCCTTATTGCTAGCAACTTGATTATGTTCTTTTTCATGGCGAATTCTGGTTCTTCCAAAAAGTTGGTACTTCTTTCAATTTTAAATTATTGACACGGTTGACTTTTAACATTAACTTTGACTATTCATTTTATTTAAAAAATTATTTTAATATGTAAAATTATTAGTTATGATTTAAATTTCACTAATAATGAATCAAATATTAACAAAATTTTACGTATTTAAACAAAATTTTTGAATATGACGAATAGTCAAAATTAATGTTAAAAATTAACAGAGTCAATCATTTAAAATTGAAGAGAGCAGTAACGCTGACTGAAAAGAGACACCCGATTCCTCTGCATCTGTACTTTCACCCCATGTGGTGCCCACGCACGCTAGCTTTCGCTGGGAGCCTTGCGAAGGTGTGCTTTCATTGAGAGGCATACTTTGTTTAGGAGTACTACATATAGGAGCTTTTTTTTAGAAATGAGATATATAAAAATTCCCCCAGCACGATTAGCATCTACAATAAAAATTTAATTTGCTCACAATATAATTATGTCCATTTGTTTCTGCACAATCATTGACAACACTTACAGCACTAACATATTGTGGTTACATGTGATGTGTGGACGCATATGCCTGATGAACTATGCCCTGTTCAGCTCCAACCCTTAATTTTTTTTTCCAGAAGATCAACTTTCAACCTCAACCACTGTTTTTGGCTACTTTCTTCCTTCCTATGGGAGTACAATATACCGTGCCAATAAGCTAATCTTAAAGGAATGTTATTCCTTGGCTTTCTTGCTCGTCAGGCGCACTCAACGATGGAGCTGGACCAAAACAAATTAGAGGGGCCCAACATTAGATCATGGTACAAAAGCGATTGGTTCGAAGCTTAATGGATATGTTAGACTTAACACTATCTGATTTACTCCCTATGTCCCTTTTCAGTTGTCATACTGGATGTGGCAACAGGAATTAAGGAGAGAAAAAAAAATGAGATATACTAAAAATAAGAAAAAATATTAAAAATAAAGATGTCTTAAAAATAGAGAAATGTGTATTAGAAAACAACGATGATAAATAAATAATGAAAAACTTGTAAAATTTAAGATGACAAGTAGTTAGAATAGATGAAGTACTCCTTCCATTCTTTAATTGATTTTCGTCATTAACTTTTACAATCAACTTTGATCATTTATCTTATTCACAAAATTTGTTGGAATATGTAAAATTTTAAGTTGTGATTCAAATAATTCTAATAATAAATTAAATTATATCAAAATATATCAAATTTATCAATTTTTTTAATATAACAAACGATCAAAGATGAATTTAAAAGTCAACGGCAAAGAACGTAGGGAGTATTATTTTATACTCTTAGGGAAGTCTTGATCATGCTTTTTTTTTAAAAAAAAATTGAAGCTCTATCATGCTGTTGGTGGGTGTGCATTGTACCTTGAAAGTGCAACAGAGCCAATGGAACGTGACGATGACACATGACAGTGAAAGAAAGACAATGGCACAGTAGCAATCCACAAGCGAAGAATGCTTCTTCAACTGATAACCGATCGTTTCCAATTCATGTTCCTCTTTTCCTCAGCGTGATTATTTATTCAGGTACAAACGGAGACGACGACGACGACGAAGACGAAGAAACAAAGGTCTTTTTCGCCACCGCACGTCCGAGCGATGAGGAAGAAGATGCAGTGCAGTCTTTAAATTCCTCTTGGTCCAAAATCCTCTGAATATGGACCAAAAACTTGCACTTCCAATTCCAAATGAACGGGACGGGCGAGCAGAAAGTCAAGCGCCGTGAAAGAGACGGCTGTTAATGCAAAAACATCGCAGGGCAAAACTTTATACTGCTCCTTTGGTCACACTATGAGTGACATTTTTTATTTTTTGAAATCAATTTTTATTTATTCATCTTATTAAAAATTTTGTGAAAACATAATTTATTTTATTGTGATATAATTTATTATTAAATGTATTTTAAATTTAACTTATTTTTATTTATTTTGTAAAAAAATTATAAAATAAATAATCAAAATTGATTTAAAAAAATCAAAAACGTCACTTGGTGGGGCAGGAGGGAGGGAGTAGTAGAAGGTCACAAGAGGATCAAGATAAAATACTAACGCCATGAAATTATTGGAGGCACGCATCATGCTAACACCACATGGAGGCATGACTTCAGGCGCCTGCTCCTGACATGGATTCTTCACCGAGCAGGCACGATGCCAAGATGCAGCGGCTTCACGGGTGCACAGGCTGCATACAGAAAATGCTGCCGGGATGATACAGTAGTATGTTGGTTCCATAGATGATGCATTTTTCTTTTGTTCAATGAAGTTTATCTGAGTTTTAATATATACTAACTTCTGCGTGCCAGAGCTCAAGAGGCCTATGTAAAAAGACATAAATATACCTCATTTCAACTTAAAAGTCATTCTAACTTGGTGCAAGAATTAAGAAAATAGAAAAAAATGGTGCATAAAAATAAAAAGAGGAGAGAGACAAAGATAAAAGGGTAAGTCACGTAACTCTCGCTTTCCTATGGTCTTGGAAAAAGAGTCTGTATTTTCTTTGTATTTTCACAAAACACTGCTTTCACGACTAGAACTCGTAACTTTACAGTGACATGACAATAACTTTACAGTTTTATCGAGATAGATGTGTATTAAAAAAAATATCATAATTGAGAATGATATCTATTTAAAATAAAAAGTTAAATTATAGAATGACAATTAATTTTAAATGAAGAGAATGGTACATCGGAAAAAAAAAAGTTTTAAGAGCAAAGTTTGTCACACTGTGCTTGGCTCTGATCTGCCTCAATCTCTTTCCTTCTTCGAACATCGGATGGAGACGTCGATCGAGTACGTGTAGCCATCCAACATGTGAACTGTGCACGGAAGCACGTAACAGTTGGCCAGTGGATGGGCACGGGTCAGGGGTGGGGGACATCGATCGGCGGCTGGGAACAGAGCAGCAGGGGGTGGTAGATCCAATCCAGATTCCCATCAGATCCCACCCCACGAGGCGGCTCATTGGAGCGTCAAACTCTGCAAACTCTGGATTAGCAGTGCGTCATTTGGCACCCGAGCCCCTCGATAAACCTGAAATTCTTCACAGCGTTTTTCATGGGAGCCGTAACTTTACACCATCCATGATTTATGGACTAGCATCTGATGGACTGCATGGTTCCAACGCATCTCCCCCAAAACACCGAGAATATTTGCTTTGCTGGATGGCTGGATGCACCCAGTTTGTTGACTCTGATTGATTAAGATATTCTTCCCCAATCGGATGGCGACCGCTTGTCGATTACAAAACACCTTTGGACGGTGCCAACTTGAATTCTTGATGCTTGCTTAATAAAGTATGTGAATGGTTGTGATGACCCGACGAAGTGGCAAGAGGAGAATTTTGCTTCGACTTTTAAGCCCCCCCCATCTGATAAGGGTTTTTATTAGGTAAGAGTACCTTATTTAGTAATCGCTTGTGGTTCATGCGACTGAAATTGTCGGTCATGCGAAAAGAAAAGTAGTGAAATGTCCTATAATGCTATAGCGATGGCAGTGAAGTTGAAAGAACATTATGCTGGCTGCTATATGGTTGACTTACATACAATAATTATGTTTTTAAAGGAAATATAATTTTATTATGGTGTGGCGCTTAAGATATTTATATTTAATTCGGTTAGAAGATCATTCCCCAGATGCGCACAAACACACAATGCATGCTAGATGATCATTCCCCAGACACATACACACAATGATAACACGGTGCGGTACATCTTGAAGACTTTGATAATTTTGTGTATTATTTTCCATTGACATGCATCACCATGCTGACTTTTGCATCAAGGTGCCATGTGTTCCTTCAGATACTCAGCTAAACTACAATTATTTCAAGTTATTTTTTCTTGTGTGTCGCGATCCATTCTCTGTTATTAGTGGGACAAAAGTAAACAACTTTAGAAGCAATACATATATCTTTTAAAAGAACCAAAACATAGATGAATTTAATAATAAAATTTTTCTTTTCAAATGAAAAAAATCTGTCTACAAAATTCTTTTCAAAAGTGAATATGCGAATTTTGGAGGAAAACAAACCGACAAATCCCATTACCGTACGGACTAAAATGCAAATACCATCTCCGTGTGATCCAAACATGAAACTCTGCAAACGGGCAGCCCCACATCAAACATCGCGATCAACGGCGAATAATCCTCGCATACAAATAGGCGCGCGCACGCACTGCGTCTTCCCCATCCATCCCCTCCTCCTGCAGCGCCATCTCCTCTCCTCCCCCCTCCGCCGCCACCTTCCCCGCATTTGGACGACTCGCCGCCACCGCACTCTGCTCCGGCACCCGCCGCGGGCGCCAGGGTCGGGGGGTGACCTCTGCGCCCTCAGGCGCGGACTCGATTCGGTCGGATTCCGCCATGACGGGGAAGATGGAGCGTCACCAGTCGATCGACGCGCAGCTGCGGCTGCTCGCGCCCGGGAAGGTCTCCGAGGACGACAAGCTCGTCGAGTACGACGCGCTCCTCGTGGACCGATTCCTCGACATCCTCCAGGACCTGCACGGCTCGCACCTCCGCGAATTCGTACGGCCCGATCGGCCCCCCTCCCTCCCCCGCGCCGGGCCCGCTGCCAGATCCGCGTGTCTGATCCGTTTATCGCGTCTCCCGCGCAGGTTCAGGAGTGCTACGAGCTCTCGGCGGAGTACGAGAACGACCGGGACGAGGCGAGGCTCGTCGAGCTCGGGAGCAAGTTGACCAGCCTGCCGCCAGCCGACTCCATCGTCGTCGCCAGCTCCTTCTCGCACATGCTCAACCTCGCCAACCTCGCCGAGGAGGTGCAGATCGCGCACCGGCGGAGGATCAAGCTCAAGCGGGGGGACTTCGCGGACGAGGCCTCCGCGCCCACTGAGTCCGACATCGAGGAAACGCTCAAGCGCCTCGTGTCGCAGCTCGGCAAGTCGCGCGACGAGGTCTTCGACGCCCTTAAGAACCAGACCGTCGACCTCGTCTTCACCGCGCACCCTACGCAGTCCGTCAGGAGGTCTCTGCTCCAGAAGCACGGCAGGTGAGGACGATGGGCTTACTGTTCCATTGATGGATCTCCTCTGCCACCAACTGTGAGTGGAAGGTAGTGCTGCATGTTTCTGGTGTTGACTCGATTTGCTGTGCAGGATCCGCAATTGCCTGAGGCAGTTGTATGCCAAGGACATCACTGCTGATGACAAGCAGGAGCTCGATGAGGCTCTTCAGAGGGAGGTAAAATACCTCAAGTTCATAACTTGGCTTCTTGAGAGGGGTGTTTAAGTTTATTATAAGTGTTCACCACAACCATTCGATCATTTAATTTTTTATCTGTAGAAAAGTAGGATCCCATTATCTCTCTGATAATAGTCTATGACCTTTTTTTTTTAACATGACTGAGGCTCTGGGTTTTAACGAGTGAATCATGCAGATATTCCCGTGCAGAGCATAGGCATCTCCGCATTATTGCAATAGTTCCGTTCCTAAAAAACAATTAGCTGATGGTCTGTATTGGCATACTGCCAAATCATTTTTTTTTTATATGATCACTGTCTCCGTATGCCACTCTTTTGATATTACAGTACTACCTTGAACAGTAGTTGAAATGGAAGAAAATGTTCAAAAATATGCAAAAGAGGCTGAAACCTTACCTTGAAAATGAAAAGCTATGCTCGATGCAGATTAATTTAATGGGGCCACTATCTGAAGACTGGTTTTTTGCAAAAGTTGAAACCTTCACTGGGTAAAATGCCTGTTTGTCCTAATAGACTCTTCTGCACATGTTATTGCTATTAGAACTAGATATCAAACTTGTGAACTCAGTATGTTGAAGAGCATTTTAATTTTTGCTGTAAGTTTGCTGCGAGGTACGATTGCAGTCTCCTACATTAATCACTTATGTATCAGGCTATTAACCATTAGTTACATCTGGAGAGTGCTATCTGCATTCATAAGCTTATGGTTGATTCTTGTGTGTATTAAGTATTAACCACTATTCATTAGTCACTACTTTATGATCACATTATGTTCCTTCTTTTCAATGTTATGGAGATAAACTTTCCTAAACTCAAAATAAGAACATTTTCTAGTACACTGATATAGTTGACAAACAAGCTCTAATTCTGTTCATGTATCCATTTTCAGTCAAGAAATTGCATTGAAATCCAAATTCATGTTATTTTCACATAATCTGCTAACATCTGAGATTCTAAATGGATGACCTCTTTTTTACAAGCTACTACAATTCCATTCTGAACATAATTTTATTGATCTGTCTGTTGCAACAGATTCAGGCTGCTTTTAGAACTGATGAAATCCGCAGAACTCCTCCAACTCCTCAAGATGAAATGCGTGCTGGAATGAGTTACTTCCATGAAACTATATGGAAGGGTGTGCCGAAATTCTTGCGCCGTATTGACACTGCTCTGAAAAATATTGGGATAAATGAGCGTCTCCCTTACAATGCTCCTCTCATCCAATTCTCTTCTTGGATGGGTGGTGACCGTGATGGTACTTTCTCATTTCATATGCCACATTAAAATGTTTGTCTTTTAAAAGTAATAATACTTTGTTGATTTTATTTTTAGAGAACATGAAAATACTTCTATAAATCTTTCAATTGTGTGACAATTTTTATTTGAGCCTCTAACTGTGCCATTTGGACATTGATTCTCATATTAATTGACTATTTACGATTTCGAAGACACCTCTTGCACTTGTAAAATACTCAGTATTAAAATATTGACACCGTTGACTTCTAACATCAACTTTGACCATTTCTCTTATTAAAAAAATTTGTTGAAATGTGTAAAATTATTAGGCATGTTTCAAATACCACTAACAACAAAGCAAATTGTAACAAAATATATTATATTTATCATACTTTTTTGAATAAGACAAATGATTAAATTTGATGTTAGAAGTCAATGGTGTCAATATTTTAAAACTGAATGGAATATATATCAGATGTTGAATTATATTTTGGGTAGAAATTTCCTTCCTCCTTACTGGCAGTAGATAAAATGTTGAAGAACTTTTCCAAAATCTTGTTTAGGTAATCCAAGAGTTACCCCAGAGGTTACACGGGATGTGTGCTTATTGGCAAGAATGATGGCTGCTAACTTGTACTTCTCCCAGATAGAAGATCTGATGTTCGAGGTAAAGAAAAATTACTACCCGTAAATGCATTCTTATGCCATATCTGTTTCCTTGTGCTAACTCGTAACATGCTTTTGTAGCTATCTATGTGGCGCTGCAGTGAGGAACTTCGCGTTCGTGCTGATGAATTACATCGCTCCTCAAGGAAAGCTGCAAAGCACTATATAGGTACGAGAACTGTAATTTTTTTATAATGCACAAAATGTTTATTCTAAAATGTTTTTACTGTTATACTACTACATGAATATTGTTTGTTGATTTTTGCACTAAAAATGTCCGTGTTAGTTGCTGCTTCTATAATTAATATATGTTTGAAACATCACCAAGTTCAAGTTTTTAGGTTATTTAGAAATTGCATATGCTAAAAGTTAGGTCAAATCAGCAATTTTAAATTTGCAGGGAAAAAATTCAGTTTAAGATCATATCAGTATCAAAGCTAGAAGAGACAGAAGAATCTCTTTAAAATCATCAATCTCGTGGACTACAGATGTGTGACATCACTATCATGCCAATTATTTCCCTTAGTATGTTTATTTGTTCTAATCAACATATTGGACTCAAGACCATTCACAGTGTCTTATATCTTTGATTTACATTTGACTCCTCCTTATGACTGTTTGCTTGCTGCATCTGCCTATTGCTAATTGAATGTTATTCTTCAGAATTCTGGAAGCAAGTTCCTCCAAACGAACCTTATCGTGTAATACTTGCTGATGTGAGGGACAAATTGTACTATACACGTGAACGTTCTCGTCATTTATTGACAACTGGGATTTCTGATATTCCAGAGGAGGCAACTTTTACTAATGTTGAACAGGTTTGCCTTCTAATTATGACCTGATAGTAATAAGATATGTAAATAGTGATTTATAACATCTGATAGTAATCTATTATCACCCTTTATTTTGCAGTTTCTGGAACCTCTTGAGCTCTGTTATAGATCACTATGTGCTTGTGGTGACAAACCTATAGCTGACGGAAGTCTCCTTGATTTCTTGCGTCAAGTATCAACTTTCGGGCTTGCTCTTGTTAAACTTGATATCAGGCAGGAATCTGACCGGCACACTGATGTCCTTGATGCTATAACTACACATCTTGGAATCGGATCCTATGCTGAATGGTCTGAGGAAAAACGCCAGGAGTGGCTGTTGTCTGAACTGAGGGGCAAACGTCCATTGTTTGGTTCTGATCTTCCTCAGACTGAAGAGGTTGCTGACGTTTTGGGCACATTTCATGTCCTTGCAGAGCTACCAGCGGACTGCTTTGGCGCATACATCATCTCAATGGCAACTGCCCCATCTGATGTGCTTGCTGTTGAGCTTTTACAGCGGGAGTGCCATGTAAAACAGCCACTGAGAGTTGTCCCACTCTTTGAGAAACTTGCAGATCTTGAAGCAGCTCCAGCAGCTGTAGCACGACTCTTTTCAATTGACTGGTACATGAATAGGATTAATGGCAAGCAGGAGGTCATGATTGGATACTCAGACTCTGGCAAAGATGCTGGACGTCTATCTGCAGCGTGGCAAATGTATAAAGCGCAAGAGGAGCTCATCAAGGTGGCAAAGCATTATGGAGTAAAGTTGACAATGTTTCATGGAAGAGGTGGAACCGTTGGCAGAGGTGGTGGTCCAACTCATCTGGCCATACTGTCACAGCCACCAGACACCATACATGGATCACTTCGTGTGACAGTTCAAGGTGAGGTTATTGAGCACTCCTTTGGAGAGGAGCTCTTGTGCTTTAGAACTCTGCAACGCTACACTGCAGCTACTCTTGAGCATGGCATGCATCCCCCAATTTCCCCCAAGCCTGAATGGCGTGCTCTGATGGATGAAATGGCTGTTGTGGCAACTAAAGAATATCGATCAATTGTCTTCCAAGAACCACGCTTTGTTGAATACTTCAGATCAGTACGTTTTCTTATCCAGTATTTCTGATAAGCCACTTTGCAATTGCACGAGGTTGATATTTTATTTGTTTCAAAGCTGCTAAACAAACTAACATGTACCTAAAAGGATGCACTTAAATAATGTTGCCTTCTGTTAAGCTATCTATAATCAGTACTTTGAAAGGACATTTTACGATTTAATTTGTGTTTCTTTTTGCTCGAAAAAGTTTGTGTTTCTTTTAGTAATTGTGCCTTCTGTTGCGCTAGTTCTTGAAGTCGGTATACAAGTATCTGAACTTATGATATGATGCTTATAACACCGAACATGACCATATGTCTTTCAGGCTACACCTGAGACTGAATATGGTAGGATGAATATTGGTAGCCGGCCGTCAAAGAGGAAGCCTAGTGGGGGAATAGAATCGCTTCGTGCTATTCCATGGATCTTTGCTTGGACTCAAACAAGGTTTCATCTACCTGTTTGGCTTGGATTTGGAGCAGCAATCAAGCATATAATGCAGAAGGACATCAGGAATGTTCACACTTTGAAAGAAATGTACAATGAGTGGCCATTCTTCAGGGTCACTCTTGACTTGCTTGAGATGGTTTTCGCAAAGGGAGACCCAGGAATTGCTGCTGTGTATGACAAATTGCTTGTGACTGACGAATTGCAGCCCTTTGGAGAGAAGTTGAGGGAAAATTATGAGGAGACAAAAGAGCTACTCCTTCAGGTATTGTGTTCTTATAGTTTGCAATTCAATATTCAACATTGCATGCATTTAAGCTATTTTTATCTTTATATTCATACGTGTTGGTGTATCTAGTACAGTAGGTGGTGTTGTTGACATGATGCTAAACACTTGTAATTCTTGGCAGGTTGCCGGTCACAAGGACGTCCTCGAAGGCGATCCTTATCTGAAGCAACGTCTGCGGCTGCGTGAGTCCTACATCACCACGTTGAACGTGTGCCAGGCCTACACCTTGAAGCGGATCCGCGACCCCAACTTCCAGGTGAGCCCTCAGCCGGCCCTGTCGAAGGAGTTCACGGACGAGAAGCAGCCGGCCGAGCTGGTGCAGCTCAACACCGGGAGCGAGTACGCGCCAGGGCTGGAGGACACGCTCATCCTCACCATGAAGGGTATCGCCGCCGGCATGCAGAACACGGGGTAGACCGGGCCCCGATTCTTGGTTTCTCCCGGTGTATAAATAACCTTCTCCCGTCAGACGGTGAATACGTGGAGGCCACTAAAATTTCAGCGGCGCTAATGGATTCTGGAGCAACTTTTAATTCGAACTCCCAGTCTTTTGTTTGTGTGCTTGATGTAAATGTCGAGAGGAAATTGGCTGTCGAAGCCTCATCTGAAATAAGATAGATCTCGAACCATGAAGTCTGTTTCGTTTAATAATAAGACTTGTCTTTGTTGCTAAGAGCCGACTTAAGCTCGTCCTACTTTGAGCAAATTGTGACCCTCTGCGAGTGCGACGGTTCTAGGCCCTCGCTCACACTCGCCTCCAAGTACAAGCTGGTGGTGGTGGAGTCCCAGACGGCTGCTCCGCTGCTGTCGACTCCATTCCCAGAACCCACGGTTTGGTCAAGAAAACGACACTGCTCACGTAACCCTTTGATCTGGTGTCAGAAAATACACGGCACCATAACTGGACAAGCAAGTAGTCTAGCCGTTGCCGCCGTGGTGCGGCCGTGCTGGTTGGGAGCGGCACCGCAATGGTTGCTACTGCCGCTCGCCGCTCTGCCAGAGTCGGCGCCGCCGTGCTGTTTCCAAGTTGCGTCCGGCGTCGCCGCACCGAGCTGACATCTTACGCAGTTACGCTCATATGCCCCCAACTACAACCGTTTTCCAGAATCGGGGTCCTCCCGCACTGCCACGTGGGACCAGGAACATGGCTGTGACCCTCTGATCCACACGCCGCCAGGAGCCAACCGCCGTTGCAACCTGGCGGCAGGAGCCAAGTTGCAGTCAAATACTCTTTACATGCTCCAAATGGTCAGAGACTCGGCTACAGAAACATAGTAGGTAAATGCATACATCCACGTCTCCACCGCCGGGCTCTTGACTAATAGAGGAGTTACATGCAGCAAAACTGAATGCGTTTGAATTCTCTAACATCAGCAGTACTGCATTTCCATCTGAAACAGCATCAGCGGTAGGCTGGGAAAGATCAGAACAATGCGAAAACATCATAAGAACTGAACAAACATCACACAGGAGACAGAAGAAACGGCATAGGCATTATTGTTCCGATGCCTGGAAAGGCTGTTATAAGAAGAATCCATCCATAATTAACAGGACATGGAGCTAAAGAAACGGAAACGGTGCTTCCCACGTAGTCATGCATGGGGTCTCAGATAGGACATCAGCAGCAGCAGCAGCAAATTGGCTTCTCTACGATATGACTAGGTACTCTGGGACACGCCCGGAAAACGATGGTACTGATCCGCAAAGCGAAGAGTTCTACGGCGATCACGACGACTAGAAGAAGCTCTGCCTGGGATGGTCTGCCGTTGGTGGCAGCCTCATGTGCGGGACTTGCTCAGCTCAGTTGGACATCACGCGAGGGGACCGCGGACGGACTGGGGTCTTGGAAGGGCTCACCCTGCGCAATCATGGATGATCATTGGGTTAGGTATCAGTATCATGATGATGCATGTACAGGAACTCCACATATGGGACTGGGATTTTTACCTGATGGGGAGCGAGCCAAGGATCATGCCACTGAAGTTCAGGGCTAGAATGGCACTTTCTGCCTGCAAAGCAAACATCATGGGAGAGCGTGCATAAGTACAAGATCATGCATAGCAATTTTCTTAATTATCTATCAATATGACCGTTTATATAAAAAGGAAGGGACCAGAATGGAACAGATACAGCCAGTCATCAGTTTCTACCTAGATGCTATAAGTAGGATAATGACGTACAATAAAAGCATGTCTTAGACACCGTAAGTTAGTTTTACTGGACTTTGGAAAAGTGTTTGATTGCAACGATTTTGGCAGTGACAAATTTAAATTAAAGAAAAGTGTTGTTTCTAAAAATATTCCTCCCAGTTACCATGTTACAAGAAATAATATCGTACAAAGTGAGAGGATAAGGCTTCGAAACAGATTCCTGGTGTTCCAGAACATTGCCAAGAAGATTAAGCTACCTAAGAAAAGATATGGCATAAAAAGGAAGAGGAAGACTGAAATAGAAAATGTAATTAAGAAACATAAATAAGTAAGAATTGAGTACAGTCATAGTCTTGATTCGATCAGTTTGCAGGCTTGAGTATTGCTAGATCTGGATGTTTTATGGGTTCCATTACTAGTAGAACATAGCATTAACGGTAAAGATTCTAATTCAGGAAAGCCTCTGAATAGATTATTTTTCAAAGTGAACAGAAACAATGGTGTGAACAAAATCAAGGGGAAAGAGAATTCTAATGAAAGAAAAGCTATAAAGAATAGTAAACGAGGACTAAAAGAAAGTAGTCAAATTTAAAGTAAAGACACAACAGATATATTTGACTAGAGTATGGTCAAATATCTTTAATCTGAAATATCTTTCAATTTTCCATTTCAATAGGTATTGTCTCTGATTTATCCAGTATGACAAATGAGAAATCTAAAATCTGCATGATATCAAGTATAGAAGTGAATAAACTAATTTTACTTACTTGAGCAAACTCAACAAAAGCAATGCATGTGGAGTGTACATAGTCACCAAGGAGCCTGAGTCGAGAAACCTACATAGGGAAAAAAGGCGCTACCTATATGAGAAAAAAATAGAAATAAAGTGGAAATAAATACTGGAACCAGCAGCTTTGTGGCATACCTTCCCACATACACGTTGAAAGAAAAATTTCACATCATCCTCTGTAACCTAGACAATAAGAAAAGGATATAGCATTAACAGACATAGTGTTTTCAAACTATTTTGTCTTCAGCAATAATTATTTATGTCCCTGGTTTCACATTAACAATCACAACCACAAGTAAACACAAAGATCAGCAATCACTAGTCTAGCCACGATGAGAAGTAACAAGTGATTTACCGAAAAAATATTTTTGCAAAGTATCCTTTGCCAACAGAATGCAATTTTTAAGCAGATTATGGATAATATCATTTCAAAAAGACAAACATCATTTCCCATCCATTGTTGTTTATTCAGCTCTTAACTGGAGTTCACTTAGGTTAGTTGTGTTACATAACAAGAAGGAAAAGAATAGTAGGAAGTAGAATGAACGACGCAATAGCAATGGACATAAGAATTGGTGTGGTCAGTCACCCTGCAACATCCCAAAATATGATACATTTGAAGGGGGGTGTAGATATCGGGTGTTCTAAAAATCAAGGTGAGAATTTGCATTCTAGTTAGACAGAATTGATATTATGTGGACTAATCATATCTCCTTTTAAATGTTCAATGATGCTATTAGCCACACGTGCAGCGAAAGAAATAGGCTCACATACCTCCTTATCTATGTTAGTACAATATACAGTCCTAGAGACCATTTCTTTCTCATCTTCTGTCTGTACAGGCATTAGAGTCAACATTAGTGGACATATTTGGCATGCGAAGAAAACAGGGTGCATAAGATCTAATCAAAATAAAGGTATGTAATATCATTGTGAACTTACACGAGGCAGAAATTTGGGGTTCACAGGTAGAATCGCTGTTTTGGAGGGTAACACTCTAACAGGATAGAAACCAAGCATTGTTCCCCCAAGTGTCAGGGCAGTTCTAGCTCCAGCTACAGATAAACAAGAATTTGGCCATTGCTGTTAGTTTATGCCCAAAACAGCAAATGAAAAGTATAATGTCACGAAGGTGCTACCATCATCAGCAAATTCGATGAAGGCAAAGCGCAGGATCGAATGTGGATCACCACAGATACGGCAATCGACAACCTGCCGGTACAGAAAGAACAATACAGTCATGGTATATTACCACCTAAATTGTCCTATTATGAGATGTCAAAGTGAGAAGGCCACCAAGGTGATGTAATCAGCGATGATATCACTATGAGAAGAACGACTTGCCATCACATTTCCTCAAGAATCATAGAACTTACCTGTCCACAGGTTGAAAACACTTCAGCAAGCTTCTGTTCAGTCACCTGCAGAGCAACAAGATGAAAATTGAATGACATGACAAAAGAAAAGCAATTCCAATCGCTGTGTTCAGTGTGCTCACATGCTGATCAATGTCAGAGACATAAACGGTCCGCCGCACACTATCCTCCCTATCAGCATGTCGTGATCGGCCCCCCATCCTCCGCCTCCCTTGGTTGAAGCTATTCCTTCGCTGTTATCGTGAGGTCACGGTCAATTTCTCATCATATCACCATAAGTCCATAACAAACAGATGCACACACAATTATCAAGAGCATAATATTTCATTCTTGAATTTTAATACTAGGGAAATGGAGGTCCATAAACTCAGTTGTAGACATTATAGTCATAGTGACCCACATCGCAATCACACTGATCCACGAATCTAATTCCTGGCAGTCGCCAGAAAGCACCGATCCATCATTTCTTAGCAAATCAAAGCGACCAAAATGTTATATTTTTTGGGGGAAAGGGTTCTTCACATTGTAATCTAAGATGATCATGTGAATTATTTGAAAGATTACAATAAAAGAAGGGACAGAGAGGCTTGTGAAGACATTTCAGCGGACCAAGGACAAGGGGCAAAGAGGCTTGCGGAAAACAAGGCGATCAATATCGCCTAAAACCCCATGAACGCAGGCGATCACAGAACACCAAATCATCCGGCGATCACAGCAACGAAAAGTCAAACCAAGACCAAACCCCGTCAAATCGAACCGCGTAGCAGGCATCACAGAACCGTAACAAAGAATCCAAAAACTCATAGCTCACCGACCCGGCGATGCAGCGGGTGGCCGCCGCCGTTGCTGGATCCGTCGCTGCTGGAGTCCATGCCCCCGCCGCCGCCGCCGCCGCCCGTCGGGAGGTTGGCGCCGAAGTACTCGGCGGCTGACACGAACACCGGCGCGTCGGCGGAGAGGGCGCCTCCTCCTCCTCCTCCTCCCCCTGCCGCCTTGACCGCGGGCGGCGACACCGCGGCCGCCGCGCGGCGCGACAACGGCACGAACTCCTCCGCGGAAGGGTTGAGCTTGGACATGAGCTCCTCCAGCTTCCTCATGTCGCTCTTGTACTCCCTCTCCTCCTCCTCCCCCGCCTCCTTCGCCTCCACCTTGGCCTCCGGCTGCAGCGCCACGGCCGCGTCGGCCTCCGAGCGGATCGGGCCCTCCGCCGCCGCCACCGCCGCCGCCGCCGTAACCTCCACGGCCACCATTATTGCCTCGCGCAACGAGGAGAGATCACACTATAATACGGATCAAAATTCCTCCTTTTTTCCTCGTTCCGGGTTGGTGTTTGGTGTGGGTTAGCAGTGTCGTTGTTGCAGCTGCAAGAGAGAGAGAGAGAGAGAGAGAGAGATAAGGAACAGTAAGGAATGAGAGAAGGACGACGGAGAGAGGAGGTAGAAACGCCACGAGCGATCGCTTTCTGGAGGAGGGTTGCTTATAAACACAGCACAAAAATGCAGTTTTTATTAGGCTCAGTAATCTTGGCCGCCCAAGAACTTTTCAATGCATGCATGACGGAGAGAAAGACTCCAGTGTAGACACTGAGATTTTATTTCCTTTTTATTATAGATTTTACATTGCAGGAGAAATATAAAAATGGTTTTGGGAACACGAGTGGGAGGAAATGCAGGGGAGGAGGGAGCGCGAGAGGGAGAGGGTAGTTGAGAGAGGAGGGAGAATCGGGACGCGCGAGCGCCGGTCAGAGAGGCACGGGCGTGACACGTCACCAGCCGGTGGGGCCCGCCGGCGACGGGGACGGCATGCGCCGCGCAAGGCTCGGTCCACGGCGAGGCCCGGATCGTGTGCGGATAACGGGATAGTGTATAGAATTTTTGGATGCCGAATCAGCTCCATCTGGGGATGGTGTAGCAGTGCCCTCCGGAAAAAAAAGAGAGATGGTTTACCAGTGCGATGATCTTAGATCCGATGATTTAAGTTTGTTTGGTACTCTCTCCCTGTCAAAATAACTGTCCTTTTAAATTTTTCATACATCCACCTTTGAGCACTCATATTATTTAAAAAATTTATAAAAATAATATTTATTTTATTGTGAAATGATTTATTATTACAAATACTTTAAGCTTGATTTGTTAGTTTTTGATTTTTTACAAAAAATTTGAATAAGACGAATGGATAAATATCAATTTTAAAAAGTCATAACCGTCATTTACTATGGCACGGAGAGAGTACTCTATA
>BCLH01000717.1:0-104885 GCA_001602315.1 Zoysia pacifica
CCTGTCATCGGAATGAGGATGTTCTCTGATGATTTGGACTGGCGCCCTTCTTTTCAGACCCGAGTGCCTTTTTTGTGGCCTATCTTTTCGCTCAATTCAGTGTACGCTGTCCCCCGCAGAGACTGATCTGAGATGCATAGCATACTTCATCCGTTATTTAATGTTGATTTTTAAATTTTATTTTATTAAAAAAATTATTTGAATATGTAAAATTTTAAGTTGTGATTCAAATAACTTTAATGATAAATTAAATTATATCAAAATATATAAAATTTATTAATTTTTTTAATAAAATAAAAAATTAAAATTAAATTTAAATATTAACAGTGACATCAATTAAAAAACGAGCACTCCGTAGATATCATGGCTACTTGCAAGGCCATCGAACAATTGCATGCAAAATTTGGTGCTGCGCATTCAAACAATTTTAAGTTTGGTCAATTTCGAACGCGAGACTGACCGAATCGGGAATCGTTTTTATAAGATGGGACGAACTCGATGCCTTGAATTAGATTTTCGGAATCGGTCAATGTTCTCATGCTCTAGGAAGCAAAGCGCTAAAGATAGGGCTGGCTTTGTGTGAACACAATAAACTGGTACTACTGGCGCTAGTGCGGCTGCTTCGACAGGTCCGAAGCAGAGCATCCATTGGTCGTGATCATTCATGCGGCGTCGGCGCTGTCGAATCTCTCGCGTAGCTTGTGGGGGACCGGGAGACGAGACGACCTCTCAAACTGGCGTGCGGGTCCTTGTCGAGCGCGAACGACGTGAGGTGCGGAGGAAATGGAGAACATTGGCTTCAAACAAAGCTTTTTGTGGCGTTGATAATTCGATGCGAGCGGGGTGCTCTGCGGCCTGGATATTCTGTATCCCGCTTTTGTGGCCACCGGTTAGACCGATGGATATTTGAAATTCAAGACAACGAATTTAAAAATAATTTGTGCTAATTGCGATTTGCGCTGGATCTGGTTTGTAGTACTGGCGGAATCGTACCCCGAGAAGAATCAAAAGGACAAATCTCACGCGCCTGTTCGTTAGCAGTAATTAAAACAAGAAAGCAGAGAAATTCGGTAGTACTCGTACCATTTGGTTCCCGTCCGTGTTATTAGAACTCCGTATTTTACACGCAGAAAGTAAAACCTTTGGCGCCGTCCACCACAGGTCCCTGTCACGTCGCCGACGGATAACACTAGTAGCGGTGGGTTGGAAACCCTGCACGGTTTGGCTTCTACGGCGGAGATGAGATGCGATGCGTTTTCGTCGCTTAACAGGTGGTGAGTGGGTTCCGCTTTCTCTTGGTTTGGTCGCCTTTCGCAAACGATACGCAACTGTATCCCTAGCTTGATCGATCTACCGGTCCCAACCGATTCCTGGTGCTGTGGCGCGAGGTTCGCCTGACGAGCGTCACCGCCGCTGCCAAGGGGGGCGCACCCTCTTGAAGCTCACGCGGCAGCGACGTCCTGCCCTCTGACGCAGGATCCACTTCCGGCACTGTGATGGAGAAAAAGCGGGGCGGGCACTGATTGACGATCGAAGCACTTGTCCTGCCGTTCTAGTATACGCCAAGGTCGATCGACCAACATATCTCTCGGCCATCAATAAAACACGGTACCTGTGCGAGTTGAACAGGGAGTACCACGTACCGCTCTCAAAAAACAGAGGAGTGCATTCGTGGAGCAGGACAGGAGGCACCTGCATGCCGGCGACGCTTCTCGCCGCTTAATTAGGTCGACCGACAGGTCCGACACCGAACCGTTCCCGCGCTGCGCCGGTGCGCCCCCTGTCGCCTCGAGGAGCCGCGGTCTGCCGGTCTGCCCCGGCATCGTCTTCTCCGGGCAATCGTGATCTCGAGAAAATTCCTCTCTGGGCTGGCACATCGACGTTCGTCACGGATGGGTACGGTCGGATGTCTCATGGACGCAACGCCTACGTGGAAACCATGCCGTCCTCCACCGATGTAACGCGGCGACGATGCGTGTTGTACCTTCGACTGCGTGCAACACGTGCCCTCGTTTCTTGCGTGGCGAGGATTCGATCGTGTCGCGATCATGTTTGAGACGGACGTAGTCGTATACAGTTGCACAAGCTGGCAACTGGCAGCAGGTCGAACGTGACGTTTCACCATGAAACAGTTCCGCTGGGGGCTCCAGCGAACCACGAGCAACAAGAAGCAGCGTGATCGGCTGAGGCGTCCAGATTCCTTCTCTGAGCTCTCCTTCCCGACCTTGGCGACGCTTTGCCGCCCACCCCAACAACTGCCCCGCCCAGGTAAAGGCAGGGCAGCGAAGGAGGAAGAAGCGAGTGATCGCCAGCCCACGCACCACAGCAGCGGAGACGCCCGCGAATTTGTCGCCTTCCTTTTAGCCTAGCACCGGCCGCCACACCGACCAGGGCATTATTTGATGCGATGCGCGGGGGCCCGCCGAATGCGCAACCTAATCTCATCCTAATCCTCATTGGATTAGCTACTGCTTGCAAAGCCAGCAGTTGATCTTGCTGAAAATTCTTTATTTCTGGATACACAACTGGAATTATATGGAGCATCGCAAATGCTCTAAGACACAATCCAGCAAACTAATTCGAGGCCTCAAAGCATGGTGACGGCCTGATATCTCCACAATACATTAGCAAAACACACCGAGAATAAACAAGTTAATGGAAGTCCAGACAAGCAAATGGCCACCCTGCGGCAAACACTCCCACAGGAAATATAACTAATCGTCATCTTTGTAGGGATACTCCTCTGGGACTTGCTTGATAAGCTTCACCCGCATTTCGTAGGCATCGTCCCCACGAAGCATGTCACGGACCCATGTGACCTCTGTCTTCATAGAGACCTAGAACAAAGTACAACAACATCAGATGAGCAGTCTAAGCATCAAGAATGATCTACGAAAATTCAGTGTGATGGCTCTTGGAGAAATACAACAGCAACATTTACAAGGGGCAAATCTAAAAATTTTGACACTATATGCATGGTTACAGTTCGATGAAATCAACTGCACACGTTTAAGAACCTATTTGGAACACTGTTCAAAAGTATGATTGACATGAAGAGCAAATATGAAACTCGGATGGCACAGAACTAACCATTTCCAGTGCTCCCCGAATAACTCCACTTAACACATTGCAATACTGAAGGCCTTGGCAAGCGTCCGGGAGCTCAACAAAATCTACAAGAGGATTGTCCTCCAATACAAAACTGCAACTGGTACCCTCAGCATCCCAGTTGGTTACAGTTGCAGTCACACCCAAGAACATCTTAAAACCAAGCTGTTATGGAAAAGGAAAAATAAGATGTCAGACAGTAAATCCATTAACTGTGGTCAAATAGAGGCAACACCGGGAGTGAAAACATATTATAGCCTAAACCAACTGGAATGCTAATAAGTCACTGTACTCAGTAAATCAGGAATGGAAGGTTTCATATGACTGCTTTGTCTGACTGCATTACAATTGGGAGTGATAAAGATCAACTACCATGATTCACTGATTTTACTTTCTCCGTCTTGCTGAATCATATGAATTCAACAGTCATGAGAGTTGGACATATAACATTGTTCTTTCTGTTGTAATGGAACTGGGGTACAAATCATGTAACCTTCTGTGGGAGCCATGAATAAGATAGTAGGCTCAGCAGCATGTATTGCTGTGAGAAAAATTACATTTCTGACAAATTTAACAAAACAAGAATGAGAAAGGCAAAAGACCTTTGCGATCACATCCGCAGTCTCCTTGAACTCAACACACCTTGATACATTTGACTTTGCTAAGAACTCGTCAACCAATCGTGTTCCAATATTGTAACCCCTGAAAGGGAGAACGTTTTCAAAATACCACATATATATCAGAGACAATTCAAAAGAAAAGAAGCTCGACGGCAGGATGTAACAAGAGCAGCCACCTGCAAACATGAAAATATTGCTCAACTCCATTCAAACAAGCTGCAAATAGCAATTTTATCACTTAGCAGATTGCCACTCCATCTGCAACTCCAGATTCTGTTTGTTATCTATGTAGAGTCGTGAATGGATCTAATAATCATGTAGGACACATATTTTACTCCTCAACAAAGTGGAAGATTCCCCACATGTACTGAAACACAATTGAACAGATTTGATCCTTCCGTAGAACTATCAACTGTGACATGTAAATTTGATGAGTTCCCACATCCACACTGAACGTTCATTGCTTTGTTCAAATGCCAGTGCTACAGCTCGTCACTGATCTAAGGCGAAAATTATGATGTTCAATATATTTGAAATTTTGAGTATCCTACTCAGGCACGATCGCTGATAGATTAACGTAGGAGTAGCTATTAAATATCATGTTTGCTCCACCATTCATCGAAAATGAGAAAAGTACGAGGACTGAGTACATACATCTGATCGAGCTGCTTGTTGACCTCCTCGACCTCCTCCAGATCCGTGAGCAGCTGCCGCACCATGGCGCCGTAGGTGAGCGTGAACAGCTCCGCATTCTGCAACCAACGAAGCAGCAGGCAGCAATCAAACAAGAGCCAGACAGATTCAGCGCCCGAGCCACGGGGTCACCGCGCGCGACGGTTCAGGAGCTCACGACGCGATCGACGCTGGCGAAGAGTGCGTCGCCGGACTTTGGGGGCGTGAGAGGCGGCATCGCGGGGCTCCTCACGCCGGTTAAGAGAGGCGCGGGGCTTCACCGGGTCGCCCCTCTCCTCCTGCGACAACGGAACGGAGCAAGCAGATCAGAAAGGGCCCCAACCCCCGAAACTCCTGATCGGATCCGGCCCGCACGACCTAACCTGGGACCCGGAAGGCGACCTTCTCGGTGCCGGCAAGGTCCGCCGGTGAGACTGCGCAGTCGTAGCAGGCGGCGCGCGGATCGACGCGGCGATGCAGATCTAGCTAGGGACGTGCTGTGCTTCGTTCGAGTGGCCTAGAGTTGCCGCCATGATCGTCCGGCCCAAACGGCCCCATCTACACAACGCAGCAAAAGCTGTCCAGTCCACGAGGCTGGAGACCACGGGCCTGTTTGCTTCGAGTCCACAATGGATGAATTGCCTAGGCTCTTGGCCTGCCTGCATTCGATCGGGAGATTAATTTAGACATTTTGGAACCTAAGAATTTTACAGAAATTAGTTTAATTTTATAGTTAAAATATAGAAAATTAAAAGAAAACTCGTTTCAAAAGAAATCTTAGCCTTCTCCAATTATATATTTTTTTTATAAATTATAAATGATTTCTGTAAAATTTAGACATATTCCACACCGCCGGGTCCACGTCTAATCTCGCCGTTTCACAGTTCAGCTCCGGTACAAGGTAGTCACTGTGCATGATTGTAATCATCCAATGAATCAATCGAGACTCTCTGATCTACTCCATGATAGAATGATTTGATTGTCCGTATTGTTGGCGCCTTGTCCATCAATTGATCGTGACGTGGAAACAGGCCATGCCGAATAGAAAATGATCATGACGTGTTTCCGAAAATGGTATTTTAACAACTTAAGCATGGAAGAAGACGTTACAAGATGACAGTAGTTATCATTATTGTAAGCAAACCGTACCTGTACTCTAACAATGTCAATGATAAGAACTTGACAGTTTGATAGCAGTATCATTTATTTCCAAACCACATTTTATTATCGACGGGGTCGTGGCGCTGTACCAATACTTGTCACCCGGCGCCACAAACAAATTACGACAGCAACTGTCTGTCCGTCTACTGCTTCATGCATCTGGACATGATGGGAGGCATGGCGAACGGCCCTTCGAGCACCCCGCGGGCCATGATCCGGTACACCGCCTCGGTCATGTGCAGCCCGTCCCACGACACGTACCTGGACGGGTCGGGGCACTGCACGGCGCCGGGCTCCGTGCACTTGACGGTGAAGTTGGCGTTGTGCAGCCCGCCGCCGGCGCAGCACGCGTCCAGCGCCGTGCGGGCGCCGAGCCCGTACCGCGCCGGCGATGCCACGACGTCGATGACTTCGCCGAAGTAGTCGACGTAGGCGATGGTCACCCCCGGGTGCACGTCGCGCAGCGCGGCGAGCTTCGCGTTCAGGAGCGCGTTGTGGTGCGCGACGAGACCGTTGAGCCACCGGAGGCAGCCGAGGTTGTCGTAGGCGCCGGCCGCGCTGTCGCGGTAGAAGAAGAGGTACCGCGGGACGCAGCCCAGCGGGAAGATGCCAGGCACGTACAGCGTCTTGGCGCCGAGCTGGATCAGGGCTTCGATGGTTAGGGCGACGGAGCGGATCACGCGGGGAACCAAGGGCTTCACCCACTCCAGCGTCTTGTTCTGGAACAGCGGGTGGTTGTAGTCGTTCGCGCCGATCTCGCCGACCAGGAACAGCGAGCTCGCCATGATCTCCCTTCGTTCTGCGTACAGGCCATGACATGATTGCGTGTATCAGGTTAACTCGAATCGCCATGGCTAAATGAAGTCACTGACATGACATCAGTGTGGACAGTGTGGTAGAGTGTAACCATGATCCGTGGAGGCGAGAAGGCCGAGGACTTTCTTGAACCAGCCGATCTGGACGCCGAGCGAGTAGGGCGTGATCTGGTTCACGTTGAGACCCTTCTTCTTGAACAGCAGCTGGTTCAGCGCCGTGCCGCTCGCCACCGCGAAGTTGGCGCCGTACCGGAAGTCCTCCTTGGTCTTGCCGACCAAGTACGGCGTCCAGTACGGGAACCCCAGCCTCTCGACTGCATGCAGATGTTCAGCACGCGCAAAACACACGCTGTAAGTTGTAACACAGGCACCATATATCGCGCGTGCATATACACCGAACATATATAAACTGCAGCACACAAAACACGCGTGTACCGAAGAAGTCGACGATGAGCCGGCCGTCGGACCACCGGCCGGTGGGGCGGCCGAAGAAGGTCTCGCCGTAGGGAAGGCGAGCGACGGGCCCCGGCGCGGTGGAGTAGCTGATGAAGTTGCCCGTGTCGGTGAGCGAGTTGCCGAACGCGAAGAGACGGCTGTAACAGCCGCCGCTGTGGTTGCCCGGCAGCGGCGTCGACGCCGGGGCGGCGGTGGCGTGCACGGACGCCGCGGCGCCGACCAGCGAAACCACGGTAAGCAGAAGCAGCACAGGCGGCGGCGGCCCCGGTGGCGGTGGCTTCACCATTGCCGGAACTGATCTGGACGCTCGCCGCGAAGCTGCTTTGTTTTGCAGTACGCGGTGTGGAGCAAGCTAGCTCTCTATGCATGCCGCTATATAGCTCGCTCCATTTCCAGGCGATAACACGGACACACGGGTACACTGGGATGGGATGACGTTTTGGTGATGGGAAGAAGATATGGAATAATCTCAGATTCCTGGATCGTGATCAGGATTTCGGACTCCATGCTTCGCGTGCTCCTCGAGGGTTACCATCACCGGTAATGTAGCTCATCATGTCAGAGTCGCGTTTCCAATTTCCTTAAAAAAATCGTGTTTTGTCAACTCGTGCGCAGGGGTTTAACATAATAAACCACTTGTACAGATTTGGTAGTTGGGTGGTCAGTGTAAATGGATCAAATTTGAAGCTTAAGAACTGCTTAATTGTACGAACCATAACATCAAACTGTTTTCTTTTAGGAAGAAAAAAAATCATTGTTTTGTCACAGCTGCAGGTTGGATGAGAGAGGAAAATTGTCAAAGTCTAACGATTCATAAACAAATCTCTCTCATGGGAGCGACATATGCTGCTATTCACCTGGCGTGGATCATCAGTTCACCTTGGAAAGGAACGCAACTGCGTGATTCTGGTGATTAAGCTGCTTACAGTCTACTTGCAGTTGCAATGTGGGAATTCAGAAAAAGGCTTTCGAAGTTCCAATTATCTGAATTTTCTCTCAAAATTATAAAGACAGATAATGTTTGGCCATATGAGCCTATAGGCAAGTGTGCCGCGTAACGGCTAAAAGATATTAAACAACGTTAATAATTTAAACACAGGAAGCACTATTTGAGATTAAAAAATAATTTTAAACATGGGAAACAATTTTTTTCTAGTTTATGTGACAGACCATCCCTCAAAAGAAACGATTCATCGATACATGATCTTATCAAATATCACTCGATGAAGCGAAAACCACAATACACCTTAAACATGATAAAATATATTACAAACTTGTTATTAAGTTTACAAACCAAAAGTTTTAAATTGCGGAAGCTACAAACCTATTACACAAAGGTATCCTAAATGCTAAGCAAAAGATACATTAAGCACATACGATATACCCACTAGCAACAACGCACTCAACGCGGCGAGTAAAGCTCCCAGAACGAAGCCATCCTCAAAGGTTACTCCCTCTAATTGGAACTTAGAAAGAAAAGAAAAAGCACCTGCAACAGAAAACCACAAATACAAAGCTCTGAGCAACTAACACGAGAAGTCTAACCCATCAGGGCAGCGCTACAGATGAATCTTTATTTTCAAATTTTAGCAGTAAATTAAGTATCAAAATTTAAATTTAGTTTGCACTATCAACTAACGCAATCATGGTTGTCAAGCAAATTCTAATAAACAACTCAAACAACTCATATTTACTTTCACCTTCATTTTTTTATTTTTTACTACGTATGACACAGCGAGACAAATGGTACTTATTACTATGAGGGGTAGCGATTAGAATTGATTTACATCTAACTAGAGAAACCTGATTACACAACATATATACGCTTTTCGAAAGTCGCACATGACAACCTTTCATGTCAATGATACATAGCGTTGATTCGATGCTCACCTCTCTCGAGTAGTGGTCCTCCATGCGATAATTACATCGGATCTATCCATGGTTAGTCCTAAAACTCTTTCTTTTATCATCTTCAGAAGAGATTTTCGGTTACATCCAGTCACTATATACATTGGGCTACATCAATTTTTTGAGGCCTATAGATCTAGTATATATCAGTACTATTCAAACGACAGGGCCGACAACGAACAGTCTTAACTGACACAGATAAGCTATCGCATCCAAGACTCCTTTACTGATGCTAACCTATAATTTCCTATTCGATCTCCATTTATCTTCATGTGACAGAAACCACTTATATTGTATTTATCAAATCTTGTACTAACCTATAGCTAGCGAGCAAAGATCTATCCACTTGACTTTTACTATTAACAGAAATTTTTAGCTTAGCTCTAAATCGAGTTACCTGTATCAAAAATACTAAATCAATGTAGAGTTCTATAAATATAACTAAGGTTTCAACCAACTCCTATCATCTAGTGCACATTACATACTAACAAATCTAGAGTGATAAAAGTAAATGGTTTGAAAAACAGGCTAATGCACCGTAGTTTATTTGGGCTTTGATCAATATTAGTCTTCTTAACTATGAAAGTGTCAAAGAACATTCTGAAAATCCGATGGAAACCACCTAATCTCTTCTTCAGCTTCCTCGGATACTATATGAAATAATATGCAATAACTCGTATACTATATTAAATAATATGCAATAAGGAAAATAAAAAATGATTTTATTTATAAATAAAAGTTTGTTAAATGGAGTTATAAGTAATAATATACAAATTTGCAAGGTAAAATAAGTAAATATGGTTATAAAACTTATTTAATATGGTTCTTGAACACATAAAACTAATTTTAAAGCTTTCACAAAAATTAAGTAGGCTGTTTTTGAATTTTTTTCAGAATTTTACAAACTTTATTGAAATTAAATAGATTTATTATGAATTAAATACTAAATACAAGGAATAAACCATTGATAAAAATTATTTTAAGAAATAAATTATAAAATTCTGCTAAACTGTAAAGAGTAAATAAATAAATAAACAGGATGGTAAATTTTATAACATTTTTATATGCTGATAAAGTATAATAATGTATTTTTTGTTTATTAAATGATATGAATTAAATTATTTTTATACATAAAATTTTCTGAGCTAAAATGAAGTTTTTATAAATTTTACAATATTAAACTGATTTATGAACAATAAATAATTCGAGAAATTAATTAATTTTAGTCCAGCCGTAGGGGTGCCACACGGATGGCCATAGAGTTAGCCGCATGGGATCTGGCACAGCCACACCAGATCCCAGGCCGAGCTCCACAAAGTCGGACTTGGCGGCCGGTGGCCGGAGGCAGCAACGCCTCGCCGGACTTGAGCTTCCTGCTGTCCAACCAATAAAATCTTGCGACAAAAATATTCTTCACACGCTGAGGAACTGTTCAGGGTGGTCTTCGGATCGGGGTCCTCACCGGAATAGGGCCGGCGGCGGAGAGGCGACCCGAAGCGTGCTCCGGCGAAGTGGCGGAGGTGCTGTGGTTGATGAACGCGATGTAGTCTGAACCGAGAGCTTCTTAGTCGCGTGCGGAGGAGCGGCCTGGTGGTCATCGATGCAAGAGAGGGCCTGAAAGGGGTTGACGCCGGCGAGGGACGGAGTTCCAGTGACCGGCGATATCGTCTTCTCAAAATTTCTGCACAACACGTCAAGTTTTCCGTTGATTTTTGGTCTTTGAAGGTACTCCATATAATTAGTATCGCGAAACCGTAAGGATATGAAGAGAGCTCACCGGAGCTGGCCGAAATGTGCTGGCTACGGCGGCCTCCCCAGAAAAACCGATTTGGGGAAAACTGCAAATCGAAGTGGCTCTGTGCGAGTTCGGAAGGCAAGCGGCGGTCGAGGATTTAGAAACAAGCCGGCACCTGCTCTGGCCTAGAAATGGAAAGCCACGGCAGCTTGGCGACGTCGAGCTGCGGGGTGGCGGCACTGGCGGATGGCCGAGACGGAGAGAAAACAAAAAGAAGTATAGAGAGAGAGAGAGAGAGCGCGCTCTGGATGCCAGCGCCGTTCTTATCCTTGCGCGAGCAGCGGTGACGGCAAAGCGGCAAGCAGCAGCCAAGCAGGCTAGCAGGCAGATGCCGGGCGCATGCTTCTGCGAGCTGCAGCAGTGCGCGGGCCAGCTGGGAAGAAGAAAGCGGTGGAGCCGCTGACACTGGGGCCCTCGACAGTTTTCCAATTTCCTGATTTTCTGCCATTCCAAAATGCTGCACTGTTATTGCTTTGAAATACCAACTTCCCGAGCTTAATTTCTCACGAAATTTTGCAGAAGTGTTCAAAACTTTAAAATGAACAAATTTTATTTTTGGGCTCTGATCAAATTCGGATCCGAAAAATTGTAAAAAAAATCCAGGTAGATAAATGAATATTTGAAACTAAATATTTTTTTGGGCCTTTTAAATACCAAATGAAATTTTATTAAAAAAATATAAATTCAGATCTTGGTAAAGCACTTCCATTTCAAATTTTATTTCATAAAATTTTGTTGAAAGGTTTTTAACCTTTATTTTAAATTTTAAATTTAATCTCAAAATTTGACTTGCATTCATTTGTTTCCTTTTTGAGCTCAGGTTTCAAATCTCCTATTTGTCCAACTTGGCTTGATAACATTGGTACCAAAATTGTGGGATGTTACAGTTTATACATTGAAATCCTTTTTGCCTTTTTTTTTTTGAGAGGATGAAATCCTTTTTGCCATTTCAGAAGGGGCACCGTAAGGGGCCTCATGTTCCGAATGGGCTGAATGCTGGAAGCCCATAGGTTTTCTGGATCCAAGGCCGACATGCCGGAATTATTGGGCCAACATGCCAGCATTACTGGGCTCCTGCCTCAATTCGATTCGGACCGATCCGGCAATCCGTGCAGCCCTATGGAGTTTCCTCGTCTCGAGTGAGTCCAAAGTGTGTGGACTGTGGACTTTCGTCTCTCCGGCGAAGTTTCTCGAGTTCGCATCCACATCGGCGTCGAGGTCGAGCGGCGGGGACGCCACGTACGGCACCCATGGACGAGCAGGAGTTCCAGCGTATGCTCGACCTCTTCCCCGTCGTCCGCTCCCGCGACTACTGCGTAAGCCGGCCTCCAACTCTGATTCCTGCCTTCTACTTTTCGTAAATCATCGTGCCTGTGGCGCCTGTACTGGATTTTGCGGGGTTAAGAGCTTGAAGATGGGTACTTACGAAGTGACGATTCTGGAGTGGTCGTCTAGTTTCGCCGGCTGTCAATTGGGCTACACTTGTGTGGCGGCGCTAAATTGGGATTAGGGGGGTGGCACCGTTACCAGTGGAATCACTTAATTAGGATCCGCGTGCTTGTCAATTTCTATTTCTGATTCTGAATGTGAGGACAGAGATCCGGTTAGCATAATATATGGTAGCAGTGAATGAAGCAAGTAAAAAAAATAACTTCTTGTCATTATCATAATTTTTTTTTTCAATAGGAGTTGTACATTTGCTCTCTATAACAAAGAAACCTCGCTCTAGAATTAATGCATAGATCTAAATTTTTGACGTGGTCCACAGACCATAGTTATAATGCTTCGAAAGCCTACAAGTTTACTGGTTTATAACCAGTTGTTTGCAGCCCCGTAAAATAGAAAAGCACTAAAATTAGTCTAAGTGATAGCCATCCACACTTTGTGCTTCCAATGTCATTTTAAGAATTAGGCTTTTATTAACCTCTTGAGCTAAGTGGACAACTATCAGTTCCAAATTTTCAGCAATGACTGGACCAGTCATTGTCATCTCTGCATTGGGCTACATGTCTGCCATGAATTGTTGTTATTTGAGTTGGAGGGTTGTGGTTGAGAGAAAATTAGATGGGGTAGCATGTGCATATAAATAGAAAAGTGGCTTGGATGGTAGCAACGAACACATTGATATAAGTAACATATGATCATGAACCATGTGTTTGACATTCTATTGCATAAGAAATGGCAACAGATGTGGTTAGTGTTTCTATTTCCTGTTTTCACAGCTTCTTATGACTATGAACTAATGCAAAATTTTCTTTTGAATCTAGGCTGATCCTGGAACATCAGGCAGAGGCACAACACAGCAAGCACGAGCTCAGGTCTGTTTGATCTAGTTGTTTTAGTACTTCTGATTAATCTTTTTAACTATTGCTCAGGTCTGTTTGATCCAGTTGTTTTAGTACTTCTGATTAATCTTTTTAACTATTGCTAATGAATCTATTGTTCTTCTCAGGAGCCAATAAAGGGGAATAAAAAGGACTCATCTGGTGCAGAAGGCATGTGAGCTAACATTTGTATATCCCTCTGTTGTTGTCCTAGAAACCATCAGGGCATTAGGACAAGGCCGTAACAGACTAATATGCTGATGCCTAGTCTTCTTGCATGTTACAGATAAATTTATGCAGAAATTGAGGTTGGCTGCTGAGAAGAAGGTACCGATGTTTTACTGCATTTGTATGCAATTCAGTGCAAGACGAATATTTTCAAGAGTGTTAATACTGTATCCTCTGTTAAGGCACAAAAAACTGGCTTCACTTCACATGATTGAAATCTTCTATGTTTGAGAAGCACCATTGAATCTTGGCTGTTTAGTCAAATGATACCAGAATGAACCAAACTTAAAGGATTACACCACTCCACTAATGTTTTTTAACACATTGTTAATATTGTTTTTAGGGCATGCACCACTCCATTAATGTTGTTATTACCACAACTTTATGCAATCTCCTGTCACATTTCTTTTTTTTCTTCCTTAATGATCTCAACAACTGCCTCAATGGAGATACCAGTTTCTGCTGTAATGGCCACCGTTTCCCTTTAGTAGTAGTGTTTAGTTGCTCCCTTCCTATTTTTTTTTTTATCATTTGGAGACAGCATAACACTGATTGTACAACTTTACTATTCTGTGTGCCACTTTTTGGTTGGATAGCAGAATCCTAACTCTATGCTGCTACACCAGTAGACCTGTAGGATCAAAATGCTTAGCAAGATCAGCTTTGTAGGATGGGCTGGCTGCTTGAGGCTTGAGAGAGATACTAGTTGAGGAATATGTTACTTTTCATATTTTTTGGTGAAAATACAAAGTAGAGAATTGTTAATAGTAGTCATTTCCTTAGTGGATGGTTATAGAATAGAGAATTCTTACAAGCAGGCAATTAAGTCTCATATTCCTAATTATTGCTACACATTAGACAGAACCATTTATAGTCTCTGGTGCATTCACAAATCTCATTTTAGTTGAAAATGCATAATTTTGGCGGCTTACAAATTTTGTTGTACACTCGCAGATTGGAGCAACGAAGGCAGAGTTCTTTTGCAAAGCATTTGAAGAAGCTCATGAGAAACTTGTATGACTTTTCCCTTTTTTTTTTTTTTTTTGCTAGACAAATAGCAATTCAAATATTTGAATATTCAATGGGTTTGTTCCATGTGCGTGCAGGTTTACAAAGAGCTGAGTCTAGACACTGCTGAAAAATTTCTAAATGCTAAAAAGTTTCAGTAGACATGCTGCTCGAAGTTGAAGATCGCCAGGTGCCAGTTCTCCCGATACCATTGACAGTGTATTTGTAGGCTACATTCTGTGCATTTGGTACGCGGGTTCATGACACAGACAAGTGTTCTCCTGTATTTGTCCCTGCATATGTGGCTGCTAGACTTAAAAAGAAGTGAGAATACAATGACTTCACTGAACGCGTGCCTATATGGTGGCGATTCAGAAATGAGAATGCAAAATGCGAATGCGGCACTTTTCTTTTCTTATGTGGTCGCGGAGACTTTGCACGAAATCTGGACGTGATGAGATGCTCCAGTACCGTCAGGACGTGATGAGATGCTGAAAAATCAGGACGAATGTGCTTACACCGTCGATTCAACTGCAAGTCACCAAAGCATTCCCAGGACGAAAAAGACCAAACACGATCCTATCCAACGTTCGCACAGCACCAATTACTCAATTCCCAGGCACAATGAAATATTTTCAGGACACCGCTTCAGGTATGCAAGTTTACTCAATTGCGTCTCAAAAGAAAATAAGCAACATTTTATACGGATCATGATGTTCCAAAACAAAATTCTATGACATCATCATGAGAAGAATTGTTTCACAAGGATTTTCTCCCACAGCATCAAATCCTAAGCGTGCCTTGCTTTAGAAACATCTGGTGGCTTTCCTCTGATGATCAGAATCAGTCCACGAGCGTGCCCAAGATGTCATGCTCTCTGAAGAGGAGGTACCTGAAATTTCAGAATGCCACGTTAGAGCACCACTTCCATACTTGCAAGTCAACGATATACCCTCATTACCACACCACAAATATCTTTGGTGAACACAAAAGGGTTTCCAAACAATATAGCATCACGGCGTGGTGCAGATGCAAATACATGAAGCAACACATTACCAAAATACACTGTTCAACATCATTCCATATCGAGGTCTGGGTCTAAAGTGTTCACCAAATATGCATGATTTCAGATAACAGGGGATCAAACATCTATCAGGCACATAACTTAGGCCCCGTTTGAATCCCACCAGACTTTGATAATCTGGATAAAAATAATCTTACAGATATCCAAACACGTGAGTTTTTAGAGAATTATAAAATCCAATAAAATCTCATAGGTTTAAATATTATTTAAAATTCTATACTATAATACACATCAATATTTCTAAAATGATAAAATCTCGTAATCCAAATAGTCAACATTTTGAATTTATAGAATCCGAATTAAAAAATTCAAAAATTCAAATAAAATCTCGTAATCCAAACAGGTGGGATTCTGAATTCTTATAATCCGGATTCTAAAATCCAAAAATCCATAATCCAGATTCTAAGATTCAAACGCTACCTTAGATTACCCATACGGTAGCACTGTGACAGTAGCATTTGTTATGCAATTAGTTGTAAACAGAAGGTAGCAGCACAGGCCAACATAAAAACAGACAACGAGATGAACGAACGATAGACATACTCTTTCTCAGGAGCAAGCTTGACTTCAAGTCCACCATACTCAGGCAGGAGAACAGTGTCACCCTCTTTCAGGGCAACAGGGATAAGCTTGCCATCCTTGTCACGCTCACCAGGGCCAACAGCCACCACCTTACCCGAGTTGAGCTGCATTCAACAGAACATCATAAGATAATGGTGGTATATGAATTGTTTCTACACTAAGAAAACATGAGCAGAACTAGGTATCTCTACTAACTATGGGATCAACTATTACCAGCATTTACACAGCCTAAAACAGCAACTTGGTATCTCTACTCTCTAGTTTAAAAGTGCATATAAATATGGAAATAAATCCTTGATCGAAACGCATGAGATGGTTACTTGGCTACTTGTACCATCAATCTATTGCTCCCTCCGCTATTACTAACTTGTTGTCGATAAGACAACAAATCTAGTTCATTTTGAACTAAAAATCTAGTCTTAAGGACAATAATTTTAAAACGACGGGAGTATAAATTATGAACACAGGCAAATTGCAACCTTACCTACAACACCGCAATCAATGAAATCATAGAGAAAACTGCCTATTTCAGCAACTTCCAATTATTCGGGACCTACAAAGGCGATCTAAAATGCCAGAACCAGACCTATGTCAATTTTCAGCTCAGCAATTCAGGACACGGAATACTTTGTCTGAGTCTGACACGACGATCTAAACACCTCTAGCTTCCACACAGGTTCAACCCACTACGTTGCTCCAAGCATTCAAGCAACAGCAGCAAGATGTCAACGGAATGGGACGTCAAGCAAGCGAGATACCTGCTTGGAGGTCTCCGGAAGCAGGATGCCGCCAGGCGTCTTCTTGGGCTGCACCAGCTTCTCCACCAGCACCCGGTTCAGCGACGGGATGAGACGCTTCGCCATCGCCGCACTCCTGCCCTCTCGTTTCCTTCTTGCAAAACAAGAAAACCCAACAAGCGCGAAGCTTCCACAACCACCAGTCGCCTCCGCCGCTAGCCCCCGGGGTTTTAGGGTTTTAAGGAGCGGTGGCGGCGGGGCGGAAATGACGGTCCTGCCCCTCGAGGCGCGTGCGGCGCAACGTGCTTCGGACTCTCCAGTGCGGTCTAGAACGTTCCGCGCGGGCTGAGCCTTCGGCGGGAGATGCATGGAGGGCCCAGTTGTGACAAATGCACCCCGGGCCCACATGTACATCTGGCCCATATGTGTGGTGTAGCTATCACATGATAAAGTTGGGCCCATGTCCACTTTGAGGCCATGGATTCTGGATCGCACTAGGGTCTTGCGGCCCAACCCAACAAGCGAGTATCAGACGACGCCGCGACCTCCATTCTATTACAGCAGGCGGCGGCGGCGGCGGCGGCGGCGGCGATGGTGGATTCCGGCAGCCCGAGGAAGCGGGCGGAAGAGGAGGAGGAGGACGTAGTATGCTTGGATCCGTCCTTCTTCGTGGATCGCAGGTGCGCTTCAAACGTTAGCTTTCATTTTTGTTGGATGTGTGTTTAGCGTGCTGGTTAACTGAGGAAAACTTGAAAAGTAATTGTTTTGATTGCTCTGTTTCGATTCGGCAGCTACGAGATGACGACTTTCACATTCGGATCCCATGAACTGAACCTTCTCTGCCTCCGCGCCGCTTCCAGTTAGTGCTTCTTGCTCCTAGATTACTTTCCTGCAAAGTAGCGGATTTCGAGAAATTGTTGTTGCAGTGATGTCATTGTCTCCAGTAGCATAATTCCTTGTGACCATTTCATACTCATACCTGGGAACTCTACTTTGTCCTGGAAGAATGAAACCAGAAGAGAAAATAGGGCACAAACGGTTGCATGCCGCAGTGTGCTTCTAAATATGTCAACTTTTTGGTGTTCAAATCTGGGTTCTTGATGCTAAATTTGGTACTTATGAATTATGATTTCTTTTGCTGGTGCCTGCAGTATGCTGTAACATTTATCATGTTTGTTGCTAGATTCTCACTTGATGGAGTGGTAGTGTTGCTAAACACAAGTTATGGCTATATGAAAAAATAACTCAGCCCTGTTCGTGCTGTGACATCTTATAAAAATATGGTTGAACCTGTTGAATTCAAAGATATTGTCGGGACATGTATTTTACTCATTTTCTTCTGTGCAGCTTTCATGCTGCAGAGTTGTGTTTTTCATTATACAATCACACGTTTTAGGACCTTACCTCATGTGAGTCAGACAATGTCATTTTAGTATATCAGGACGTCATAAGGCCCACTTTGCATATGATCAAACCTCTGTAGGGTCCTATTTAAGATTTTTGTCACTTGGTGACTCTTATGCCTTAGGCTGCGTTTGGCTAACTGAATCGTTTCGGTTTCTCGATGGAATCGACGGAATCGGTTCCAAAGACCAAAACGAGTGAAACGATTCAAGGGTGAATCAACTGAATCGTTTCTAGTTTTTGACCTACGTGGGTGAATCGCCTGGAACCGAGTTTCATGTCTGAATCGGATGTCTCGTATAGACTTGAAATTTTTAGGAATTCAAAAAAAGTTTTCTCAAGTTTCTAAATTTTCCTAAAGTTGTTTCGTTAGGTTCGTCTCGTCGAACTTTTCGTGTAGGTGCCTTTCAAGTTATTCCTGAAGTTTTTTAAGTTATTTTATTAGTTCCCAAAATTTTCTAAAGTTGTTTTATTAGTTCCCAAAATTTTCTAAAGTTGTTCCGATATTTTTAAGTATTAATACAAGAAGGAGGGGTATATTAGTTATTTCAATCCTCCTCCTTGCTTTACTCTGAATCACTAAAAATTTGCAAACGGTTTCTAAAGTGATTCTGTTTCTGACTAGAAACTTTTCTGGACTGAAACTGAAATGTTTCTGATTCTTCGGAGAATCAGAACCGTATCAAACGCACCCTTATTTCATCGTTTCCGTCAATAACATTGTATTAACTGTCGGTGTATTTAATCATGAACTCAATGCTACATCATAGGTTGTTTTGTTTTTTGTGGTTTTTGTTTCCCCCTTACCATGGCAGCGCCAGTCATAGATGTCTTATTGGTTTGTGCAGCTGACTATGATCTTACAGGGCAATTAGTTTGGCCAGGTGCAATCCTGATGAACCACTACCTGTCTGAACACCCAGAAACTGTGAAGGGACATTCAATAATTGAGTTAGGATCTGGGATTGGTGAGATAATTTCTTGTGATGTTTTCTTCAATTTGTTGTCTTGCAAAAGTTAACTGTATTGTGAATTGTTGTTAGGAATTACGGGCATATTGTGCAGCCGTTTTTGTAAAGAGGTTGTCTTGACTGATCACAATGATGAAGTTCTAGAGGCAAGGTTCAAACTTCTTGTTTTAGCAATATGTATATGTTATACATTTGGGTTATGATATACACAAATATTTTCTTATCTGTTTGACAGCAAATATTATTTTACCCTTAATATCTTATATGTAGCATCTATATCCTGAAATATTAGAATGAGTCACAGATCATATATTCATCATGAGTCTTGTTGTGCTTCATCTTTCCATATTTCCAATTCGAGTGTCATGTGTATTTACGCTGAAGAATGATTTTGCAGATTATAACAAAAAATATAGAGATGCAGTCATGTGGAACTGCAGGTTGTCCGTCCGTAACTTTGAGCTTATTATATTATTTCATTATCATGTCATTAATGAATGGTAGATAATTTTAGGAATTTATCTTATATACTTTTATTACAGTTTTGACTGCTGAGAAGCTAGAGTGGGGAAACTATGATCATATAAGCAACATCATAAAAAAATATCCAGTTGGATTTGATATTGTTCTTGGAGCTGATATTTATATCCTTTCGAACTACTGCTCTGTGGTTCTTTCCAGTTATGATCATTCCTTACACACCATTATGTCATATCAATTTTATCATCCTGTGGACCTTGACTCGCAGAAAGCTTCCAGCAATCTAGTATTTCCCACCTCTTTGATACTGTAGAGAAGATTATGCATATTCAAGCTGGTAAATGCAGATTCATACTGGCGTATGTGTCACGAGCTAAAGTGTACGTATTTTCTGAGCCCAATGTTTTCCTGTCCAATGAATTTTTGAGTTACTATATTTTCTATTACATCAAGAATGTACTCACTCCATCCACGATAAAGTGTCGCCCAACGATTCAAATTTTGTCCATGAAAAAGTGTTGCCCATCTCGCTGCTCCACTCGTCCGGCAATAACTCCACACCGGTGTCTGCTCCCAAAGACTCCGTCTTCGTCTTGTTGCTTGCCACGTCGCACCAGGCCCTCCACCACCCTAGGCCATCAGCTTCCGTGACGAGGCCTGACACTCCGCGAGGAGGGGTAGCAGGGTCCTTTGCACATCGGCTTGGCATCTGTCCAGATTTCCAGAACGACACATTTTTGAGGACGGAGGGAGTAGTAAGTGTTGATCATCATGGCATACCATTTTTGAAAAAACAACCCAATGCAAGTACTGAAATCAGCTATTCATTGTTAACTAATATGTATTTTAGCATATTACTCTCATGTAGCGGTATCATTTTTTATCCTGATTTCACTTGGTCTTATTATTCTATTCGTCAAGAATAACAACTGCTGTTGCCATTCCGATGTGTCTGCATTTGTTATTTTTTCTGGATACATCACCAGTTAAAATAGAAGACTGTTGTTAGAAGTATGCCCGCCCATCTAAAAAAGAATGTAAGGTTGTAGCCATAAGTACAGCAGTAAGCTCCAACTATTTTAATCATTGTAGGAAAGTTGTCCCATGGGTCCAAATGAAATCAGATTACATGTCCTATGATGCAATGCCAATGCATACTAAACGGGAAGTAGTTTGCCGTAAAATTCTTACTTCAGAATGACATGTACATAACCAGACAAACATAGTGTTATGTTACCCATTCATTTGTCTGGTTGTCACTGGTTGGAGATACTCTGCGCCAAACAGTTTGTTCCCTTTGTGCAAAACAGATCGTCATTTGCATTCATGAGCAAATAGAATATACTGGTCTGCTTTCAGTTCAGATTATTAGTCACTCCAACTAAAATACTGTTTGGTATGCCCAGACAAAAACGATAATAACAATAATTGGGATATCTCACTCTGCATTCTTTTCACCGTTTCGTTCTAAGCTGTATTAGATTTTGAGCTTCTAATGAATTACTGTATGTTTCTAAAACAAACATGGAATTCTCTTAACGAAGCAAGTTTTGATGAACAGCATGGATGCACTGGTACTCAAGGAAGCTGAAAAACGTGCGATGCATGTTAAAGAAGTGGATGGAACAAGGAGAACCATCTCAAATCTTGAAGGAGTCATATATGATATAACCCAGAAGTGACCTTACTCGTCGCATCTTATTAGTCGTGAAGATCCATGGAGTTTCCTTTTTGCTGGAAAAATCAAAGCTCTGCATGTATGATGAGCTGCACGCTTAGTAGTATCTCAGCAGACTATGAGAAAACATACTGATGACGGATCTCATTGATATGATCATCTGGTGCGGTTCTCTACTTCTTTGACAGACTGACAATCTCGTCCTATGTACTAATGAAGAGGCACCAATGACCAGTGATTCCACAACTTTCCCAGGCTAGCTATCAGTGAGATGACCAGACGCTGAACGTCCCAGCGAGGACGAGTTGCTGAAAGCAGTGTACATCATGTGAGTTTCAGGTGCTGGCTTGAAAAAGCTTTGAGTCACCAGGAGCTCGTGTTTAGTGTACTAGCATGTAAAACATCAACCGAACAGAAACCTTCAACACATCCTTCCATGCATGCAATATGGATCCAATTCACTGCCTTGGTCATTGGCCTGTTCTTGTTTCTTGCTATCTTGTAAGTTTGCTGCGACAACTTGTCGAGGCCTCAGTGATCCAACCTTGTCACGGAGGCAAGGCCCACATTCTCATCGGCTTTTCCTGGAAGCAGTCCAAATCCGGTGCTCCTGCCAAAACGCCAAGAACTGTCCCAGATCTTGCTGCGTTACTCTGCTGCGCGCACAGCACTGACATTGATACATGCATCGAGCTGCTTCAGCTAGAATCCGAACAAGTCAGAACCGGATCTTGATGCAAGACAAGTGCCGAAATGTAAGGAGTAACACGCAATGAGAAGCAACTGAACCAGTCTCTCTGCGTAATCGTTTTCAGTTGACAGAGTGGAGGTTGAAACTGGGACCCGGATAGCAAATAGAAGGCTAATGCTTTGGAGCTCAACTACACTCCAACCCTGATGTTCCAACTAACAGATTAAAAGTTGTGCAACGACGTGTTTCAGTTTTTAACTCGAAACGGAACTTGTCGTTGACAAGGACTTGTCAGTTGGCGTTTCCACCATTTTACTGGGATCGGATCACCGTGTCAGTGACAGTTCTATCCAACCTATCATGTTCTCTGTTTTTAAACTATTGTCATTAAGACAGCAATTCTAATTTTAAAATTAAATAGGGTTGTCCTAATCACAACAATTTAGAAAAGCATGAGATCAGTAATCCTCCACCGCCACTGAATATAGAACAGAATTGAGTTTTCTTCTGACTTATTCGAGAAAGGCACTTGAGTGATTGGTTTCTGTCGGCCGCTCCTTTTTACAGGGCATCCGATGCGTGGAGCTCCGGTCAAAGCAAGGAAAGGTGATTGCAGACTTGCAGTGTTGCATCCATCCAAACGCCTGAAAGGATGTACAAAAAGAAGAGCTATTTCCTGAGGACTGAAAAGCAAAAGTGAAAAGGATGCAAACCATGACAACTCTCCCCTGCTTCTACAGGCTCTCTGTGTGTGCAGAGGCTTCTGCAGCATTGCATTGGTTATTTGGTTTCTTTGTTTACTCGCTCACTTCCCATGCAGAGGCTGTGTGTGATGCAGTTCAGAGATTCCCTTCCCCAAAACACAGCATAGACACATAAAGAGACACTGATTGGCTGCCAATGATTGCCTTCATATATAACCACATGAGAGGAGAATTTCCATTCCATTTCATTATGCAGGTGCACATGCTTGTCTCAATGACAAACTTTGTTTGTTTATTTGCTGATCCACCTACCTGACCTAAATGAATCCTCTGCTGCCTAGAGCTGGAGCTTAGTACAGTTCTTTCTTCCCTGATACTAACTAACATGCAGAAGAATGTCTCTCTCACCCAAGGGCCATACAACTTCCTCCTGTCCTGAATACAGTCACAGAGAATCCTTCAGCACACAGGCAGCAGCACTTACCTAACCCAACTAATGTGATGTGATCAACACAAGATCTTCCAGTTTAGCTGTCAATTTGAGAGGAAGTATTAATAGCTGATGAGATGGTGTTGGCTGTTGGCATCATCCCTAAATACCAGCTTGGTCCAGGGCAGGCCACCAGAATACTTGTATTCGAGCAGGTTAAGGACCGGCGATGTTGGCATGAATATAATCCCACTTGGCTCAGTCACAGAGAAAGCAAGGCTACCGGCCGGCTCGTCGGCGCCGGCGGCCGGTCGACCGGCTGATGGGGTCTTTTGTTTTGTTTAGGTTGGCCAAGCATCTTGAGTTGTTGCTCGTGATATGGTGCAGTGGCATGCATGGATCGACAAGTTCGTGAGATGGAAAAAAATAATTTAGAGGATGGAATTTTTTATATGCTTAATTCAGATGCAAGCTTTTGGGATCTAGTTGATGGTTGCACTGCCTGGATGCCAGTCTGCCAACGATTAATGATGATGAACTTGTAGGCCTCAATTTGTAAGTACCTGAAAAGCTCTTTTGCCATTTCTTGGCAGAAACTGACCTGTTGCTTCGCTTACAGGTCAACTAATAAGCTCATTCAAGCGAAAGGAATTGACATGCCATGGGCTTATTTTCATATGATTCTTGGCGGCAGTTTGGTAGCGACTCAACCATGGCAGCTTGTACTAGTTAACTAAATATAACAAGTCAATGATCTAGGATGCGTTTCTTGGTCACTTGATGATGGGTCCCCAGTCCAAGTTCATATGAGCTGTACCGTCCGGAACTGCGGATACTGAGATGCGTAGTCGCATACATGTTCATTGCAAGGGATTGCTTCCGCCAGTTCCTCTCTGATGAGGTATCTATGCAACCTAACAGAGATAATTTATCTAGCAGTTCGAAACTACAGGTAGACTGCTAGGTCAGGACTGGGATTTAATTACCTACTAATAGTTGCCTTGTTTAATATACTTGTTAATCCATTGATTAGTGGTAGCAGTGTAGTATATGATGCTGCAGTGTTAAGCTTCCATTAGCTGTTCAACGCGCTTTTGTAGTTAGCAGCGTCGCGACGTTGACTAAACCGTACTTTATACGCATGCATACGTCGAAGCATATATATATATAGAGGAAAAAAAAAAGATTATGTCATCAGTTACATCTTGTCACGGGGCTGTAACTGATGAGATGTAACTGATGAAGTTGCATACAACCAGTTGTGCATATCCACGAATTAATTAAAGTTCGATAAAATTTGATAGCCTAACGCCTGAATTTTAGTAACTGTAAACAAATAGCTGATGGTGTTGACGAAAATGACTTGCTGAAAGGAAGTGGGTAGCTTTCTATTTCTACTCTTGGATGACACATCGATCCTTTATGTGCATGAGCCACTAGCAGGTTTTGCTGGCGTACATGTTTGCTTCCAGTTTGGACTATCTAAGCACCGTTACACATCTTTTTCCATCAAACCGAAACAAAGGCAGAGGCTGCCATACAGGTGATGTCAGGTTTGCTATCAGAGAAGCCTTGGAGCTTACAACTTGCAGTGCAGGAAAATTGCACGGCTGATCAACTGCAAAGGGGATTTCTTGCAATGGCATGAAAGTTCCTCCATGGTCCATGTTAGCCCATGTTCCTGTTATCTTTATTATATGCCGTCCCAACCACTTTGGATTTTCCCACACCTTTTCCCAGTGTTTGCTTCTCCTGCAAGTACTCTGTACAAAAATACTGCACTACTACATTAGTTGTTCTTGGGACAATCTTGAGGAATCACAGGCAGGTACACAAGCAAGAAAGTGATAGCAAATCCCTTGCCTTCCTCTCCACTGAAAAATGCCTGCAAAGATGGAGAAATGAGGAGCATCATTGCAAGGGTTTCCAAAAGGTTTGAGAGACAATGTTCCAAGGTCCAACGGTGGCAACAAACTCCAACGAGTAGAAATATATGCTCACTCTTTTGGGGGCGAGATGATTGATGCGTTAAACTCAGGTTAGTACTACGGGAGTTCACGGAATCATGAGTTCTAGACCTGCATAAACAACTTGGAATCGAGAGCTCACATCCCTGGAGAAGCTAACTGAAAACTACTAGTAGTACTTGGACCATGCCAAATCATATCTTAATATCAGTTGGACCAAGAATCAATGCGGAGTGCAAAACAAGAACAAATATTTTCATGCAGGTGCTCTGTTTCTAGCAAATTCATGAAGGTACTCTACAACGTAGGCCTCTCGTTTTCATAGTTGTTCTTTTTGTTCCTTAATTAAACTGAATTTGCTTTTTTCTCAATCTAAAATTCCTATGTGGACATCAATAAAGTGCAGGCAAATTTGCTGAAGCAACTGGGTGAATGCGAATGCTAGTGTGCGCCATGCCAACAAGTACTAGCTTCTCACTTGTTTCAGTTACCCATGAAGCTTCCTTGATTTCTTGTGCTTGATCGGATGTGCTGTCAGTAGTTTATAGGGTACTGGCTATTTTGATTACGAAAATCGAGGAAAATGTATATACTAATGATGTTGGATGGATGGACCCAAACCTGAAATTATAAGCAGGTGGCAACTCTAGTCCCAACATGCATAAAATACTGGCTCCATCCTTTTGTTTATGTGTGTGTGTGCGCGCGCAGCAGACATGACAATGGGATTGGACAATTTCATGGGAGCTGCATGCATGTTCCTTCTTTTTGTTTGGAGGTGCAGCAAGCAGCCCCCCTCAATCATCCCACTGAATCAAATGTGTGCACAAGTCTGAACAAGAAAATAGATCATATTTTCTGTTCTTTGTACGTAGCTTTTCTGAAACAAAATTCTGTTCTCTGTAGCTTTTCTGAAATAAAGTTAATTTGCAGAATTTAGCTATTCTCTTTTTTTTTTTCTCTCCTGATAAAAGCAGCTGCATCGCTATTAGCTCCCTCAGAATTTCTAGCCCTCCCTCAGAATTTCTAGCCAGTCTTAATCTTGACTGACATATCGTCCTTTCAATTATCCGAATTAATTAAGTTCTTCTATGTCACTTGAAACTGAAGGCTTCATCACAACTTCTTCAGCACAAACCGTACGGTACAAGGTGATGCTCCAGGATCACCACCGAAAGCTGACAAGTACCACCATACAGGCCTAAAATAAGCTGATATCAAGCAGTTGAACGGTCCACAACTGCATACTGCAAACCAAATAAGACAGTTTTAAATCAACCAGAAGTCTCAAAAAAATTCCTAAAAAATTATATAAATTGTTCATCTTACCTACTTTCTCCGTCCGTGTTTAGTCGTCGTGTGAGATGCGAAAATAATAAGTAAAAAAAAAACTTATGAACTTTAAAATAATAAATAATTGAGTACAGAGAGAATCTCATTAGCAGACTCTAACAAACCAGTAAAAAGATGGTACTAACTAACTTCCTAACTGAGTATCTCATTAGCAGACTCTAATAAACCAGTAAAAAAATGGTACTAACTAACTTCCCTAGTTAGGACTCGAAATCTCTGACGAAGTTTTAACAGTGACAGAAAAGCCAAGAGGCCGGTCAGATCTGAAGAACGGATCAGAGAGATCCCAAATCCGTGTCTTGAAGTCAACTTGCTTCGCGGAGGCGATGAACCAGAACACGGAAAGGTGGGGAATGGGTACTAAACTTATGCAGCAAGCCGCATTGATGCCTGCATTACTCCCCCCCTGCTGAATAATGAGAGGAGGTTGAGGAGGACCTCACAAGGACAGCCTGTGCTCTGCTTTTGGAGATGAAGATAGGAGTACACTGACGAGTGTGACAGCACCACAAATTTTACGTTTCTGTAACAAGCAACAAGCTGTATATGGAAATTTCTGTTGTCACCTTGATACTGGAGTAGTATGGTTTTCAAATCAAGTAGTGTTAGAAATTTGCCCAGCTGATGATGGCCCCCTATGCCTGGCCTTGTTTGGGATGGATTAATGTCACAGCAATATTAGGAACTGCAAACAGGAAATTCATGTAAATTATTCCTTAAATTTGAATGGTCTTGCTGTATAGTACTAGCTTATAGTAGCAGGTTGAATTGAATCCACGCAATGCATGAAGGGTGAGGTGATGACCAAGCAGATGACACCAAAGCTAGGAACAAAAGAAGTGGCACCACACCATGGCAACGTTGTGCCGTGCCACCCCAACCCCACCCCACCTCACCAAGCACAGCAAAGAGGGCCAGAAAAGAAAAGTGGGGTGACCGAAAATAAGAAAGCTCAAAAGAAAGCCACCAGGCAGGCAGACGCAGTCACCAGCTGGTTCTTCTCTAGTGCCCATCCCCCATTCCCCTCTTCTCTGATCCAAGACTTTCGCTCAAAGCTTCCAGCTTTTGCAATTGCTTGGTCACTTCAAGAATCAAGGAATATGTTCTTGCTCTTTGGGCGATAGTCTGATTGATCCACCCATCCATCCATCCATCCAGGCTCTTCTCTTTCCCTGGCATTTTGCTGTGCCTGGGCTCTGTGTGTGTGGCAACTGCTGCACGGAAAGGATTTTTGGGCTGTTTTTTTTTTTCTGTTCTTGGGGTCCAAATATTGCGCAAGATCTTCGTTTTCTTATTGGATCCTGTTGTTCGATCTGAATCAAGGCAGAATTTAGAGGCCATGGGTGTCCCATGCGACCGATTCAGGTTGATTTCTCCGGTTGTTGAATTCAAGACGCATCTCTGACGCACCTCTGCTTCGTTTCTTGGAGCAATTCCACGCCGTTTTGCCAAATTCGGTTCATTTTGGGGTTGTTTAAGCTAGAGGAGGAGGAGGATCCCCATGGGTCTCTGCCACGGCAAGCAGACGCAAATCCCGGAACCCGAGGCGGAGGAGGATCCCCATGCCGCCGCCGGTGCGCGGAACGGCGTCTCCGCGCCGTCGCCAGCTCGTGCGGCGAAGCCGAGCACGCCGAAGCAGCCCAAGTTCCCGTTCTACCTGCCGAGCCCGCTCCCGCCGTCGAGCTACAAGGGCTCGCCGGCGAACTCGAGCGTGGCGTCGACGCCGGCGCGCGGCGGGTTCAAGCGGCCGTTCCCGCCGCCGTCGCCCGCGAAGCACATCCGCGCGCTCCTGGCGCGGCGGCACGGCTCGGTGAAGCCCAACGAGGCGTCTATCCCCGAGGGCGGCGAGCCGGAACTCGGCCTGGACAAGAGCTTCGGCTTCTCGAAACACTTCTTTGCTAAGTACGAGCTCGGCGAGGAGGTCGGCCGCGGTCACTTTGGCTACACCTGCTGCGCCAGGGCCAAGAAGGGCGAGCACAAGGGCCAGGACGTCGCCGTCAAGGTCATCCCCAAGGCCAAGGTTTGACACTCTCTATCTCGTCTCCTTGCCATTGCCATGTCCAATTTTTAAGCTGTTTGTGTCATTTGAGTGCTTGAAGAATGTCTCTGCAGTTTCCGTCCTCCGATGTTGTTTCTGTTTCAGTTGCATTCGGCATGTTTGACCAATTTTTTGTCAGATTCCTGCGTGATTTGATTCCAACATGTCTATACCATGCCGCTATGGTCAATTCTGTCGTCAAGATCCAAACTTTTTAATTTGTTCTCTTATATGTTGACCAAGACTTGCCATTTTTTGCTTCTGAATTCTTTCAGCTTGGTCAGGTTCAGTTTCCATGCTTGTGTTCTTGGACCCTGGCTTGGCCGGCAGTATCATTAGGAAGTTTCGAAAGTTGCATATGCGCCATCACCAGTTTGGTAGAACCTTGCTGATCCAGCTTACTAAACGCACATTAAATGGCTGATTAGTGGAAAGGAGATACGTTGACGCGCACCCTTTAGGTTTCTTTTAGCTCCCGAGATGCTTGTGATTGCTGGTGGCAGGATGACCTCGTGGCAACCGTGAAACTCGCCGCTTTCCGGTATTCATACCGTGGCTTCGTCACATTCACACCGGAGGAGCCTTCTCCATTTGAATGTCGACTGCTTCCTGCATCGACTGGCCTCATGTCATGCTCATGGTGGCATCGGTTGCTGAGACTGATGCTTCTTCTTTCGTCATGTTTCATTGCATCCACGGGTAGATGGAAGCACAAGATCTCCGTGGATAGATCTTCAGGTCAAAAGGGAGCGGAGCTGTTGAATCACAACTCAATCCTTAAATTCTTTAAAGACTTTACACATGATGCGTTTCCCTTCTATATTGTACTCTATGATGACAAGACAAATCATTTAATTAAAACCCTGTAGAGGTTCAGCACCCCGACCAGCCTAGTGCTTTGATGAGCAAAGCTGGCAGTATTGCCCCACCGACGTATACCAGCATATGCTCTAGTGTTATTTGCGGATCATAGGATGGATGCAACATCGGTTTCCTGGCTTGCACTCATTCTAGAAAATTAGGAATTTCACAGGAATCTCATAGAAATTTCACAAGAATCAGTTCAATTTCATAGTAAAAATGCAGGAAACGGTAAAAATTCTCGCGTTCCAAAGGAGGCCTTAGCTTAAGGTCCACTCACTGATATCAGAAGCAAATGAAGTTGAATGATGCTAATAAGATTACAGTTTTTGATGGATTCCTAATTCAGTTTTTTTCGAAAATCCATTCCATTTGAAAAGGTTCTGCTTTTTTTTTTATCACTCACTGTTTAGCAAGCACTGGTGCCAGCAAGGCACATTTTATTTCTTTGTATCTAGAATTGATCACTTATTCTCTGTCGCGTGCACTGTTGTAGTAGTAATAGTGAGCTGAACAGTACTGGTTGTTGGCTAGGTCGCCTAGCTACCATTATTCATGTGCTTCGAGATCCGTGTACACTATTACTGTTTTATGTTGACCCAATTTGCTGTTCTTACTTCTCACTAAAGAGAACTTTGTTTCTTTTTTATCTGATAGTTTATACACTCAACCAGTTAATACTTGTACAAAAATGATGTTTTCAAAGAATTCACGTTGTATGTAGGTTATCTTACAATAGGATTATTTATCTTCTTGATAGCTTTTTCCTACAAACTAGTGTCATTCCATATTCAAGTTCAGATGTTCAACATTCTCACCCTATAGTCTTTTGTCAGATGACCACTGCTATTGCAATTGAAGACGTGAGAAGAGAAGTGAGAATATTGAGTTCTCTGTCAGGCCACAACAACCTAGCACAGTTCTATGATGCTTTTGAGGATGAAGATAACGTGTATATAGTCATGGAGTAAGTTTGCTTTTATCTTCAGTGATTTCATCATAACCCAACAACCTACTCCTTACACTATTATTGCCCAAATTGTAATGCTTAATCATGATAACAAACACCAGCATAGGTTTTCAGGATACGAGTCCATGTATGATAATTTGGTTGATTATTTAAGAATAAAGACTATTATTTGATCCGCTCTAGCTTATTGCAGTTGTTTCATTTTCTGTTCAGGTTATGTAAAGGAGGCGAACTCCTTGATAGAATATTGGCGAGGTATGTGGAGTCATAATAAATGCCAACATTTAAATTATTTCTAGCAATTCTAATGGTTCTAGTTTTCTGATTATAACTTTTTTTTTTTCAGAGGTGGAAAGTATTCTGAAGAGGATGCGAAAGTTGTTATGGTACAAATTTTGAGTGTGGTATCATTTTGCCATCTTCAAGGTGTTGTTCATCGCGATCTGAAACCAGAGGTAGGTTTTAAATCAAATCTGATATAGTGATGTTCAGTATTGTTGCCCTGAGATCTTATTAATGTCAACATGAGCTGAAATTCATCCAAGACAAGTGGATAATACATTTGTTCTGTACTTCTACTGTTAGAAAAAATACTACTCCCTCCGCCTCTTTTTATAAGTCATTTTGGGTTTGGGCACGGAAATTAAGAAAAGTAAAAAAAGGTGGGATGTTTTGAAAACGAGGAGGAAAGAGATAGAGGGGAGATGTATTGGGAAGAGAAAAAGTTGTTTCGAGAAGTGAGAACGACTTATAATTTGGGAAATTTTGAAGAGTTCAGAGTGACTTATAATTTGGGACGGAGGGAGTATGTTATTATTGACATTCAGACAGGAATCAGCAACCCATATCTAGTTCATTTATCATCTCTGAAACATCAATATTTTCAGAATGGGCGAAGTATTGTTTAAGCAGCATGCCATTTATTTGTTTCTTGTATGCTGATGTTTTTGTGATATTTTTTTCCAGAATTTCCTTTTCTCTTCAAAGGATGAAACCTCTGCCTTGAAGGTCATAGATTTTGGCTTGTCTGACTTTGTGAAGCCAGGTTGGTCTTATGGAATTCCATTAATCTACAAGTATTGTTTGTCCTTCCTTAGATTAAATCTAACTGCAGTTCGTTATATATTCTGCAGATGAAAGACTAAATGACATTGTCGGAAGTGCTTACTACGTTGCTCCAGAGGTGCTCCACCGATCTTATGGTACTGAGGCAGATATGTGGAGCATTGGAGTAATAGCCTATATCTTGCTTTGTGGGAGCCGACCTTTCTGGGCGCGCACTGAGTCTGGAATCTTTCGTGCTGTCCTGAAGGCAGAGCCAAGTTTTGATGAGGCTCCATGGCCCACTCTCACTGCAGAAGCTAAAGACTTTGTGAAAAGACTTCTTAATAAGGATTACCGCAAGAGAATGACTGCTGCACAAGCTCTCAGTAAGTGTTAATTTCATTTTATGATAATCTACAAGCTTATGATTTTTTACTGAAGTAAATGATAACTGTAGGCCATCCATGGATCCGCAATGCTCAGCAAGTGAAAGTTCCACTAGATATGATAATCTACAAGCTTATGAGGGCTTACATCAGTTCTTCTTCACTGCGAAAGTCTGCTTTGAGGGTATGCATTAAATGAAAACTTTTCAGAAAGATTTATCATAGTTTATAGATGAATGACTCCTTTGCATACCATGATTTACTAATTGCATGCACTGCTTATCTCTGTGTTTTGCAGGCCTTGGCCAAGACGTTGACAACAAATCAACTTTTTTATGTGAGGGAACAGTTTGAGTTGCTGAGTCCAAACAAGAACGGTTATATCTCCTTGCAAAATTTGAGATCGGTAAGTGCTCAAGCTTTCCTTTGCACTTCACTATAACTGATACCACTCGGTTGCTGAACTGTAAATCGAACATACAGGCCTTGCTGAAAAATTCTACAGACGCGATGAAGGACTCTAGGGTTGTTGACTTTGTTAATACGGTATGTGGCCACCACACTGTCTTGTACCATATTACATTTGGTCCAATATAAACCAATCAACTTACCTACGCTTGTCACGGTACCAGGTGTGCACACTTCAGTACAGGAAAATGGATTTTGAAGAGTTTGCCGCTTCTGCCATCAGCGTTTATCAGATGGAAGCTTTGGATACATGGGAACAGCACGCTCGGCGTGCATACGAGCTGTTTGATAACGAAGGCAATCGGCCTATCGTGATAGAAGAACTCGCATCGGTATGATTCCAGCGTTATACTTGGACCATTCGTGCATGAGTACTGAACATCACTCACCCTTCACACACCTCATCCTTTCAGGAACTGGGACTTGGACCATCAGTGCCTCTCCATGTCGTCCTCCAAGACTGGATTAGACCTGCCGATGGGAAGCTTAGCTTCCTCGGTTTCATAAAGCTTTTGCACGGGGTTTCATCGCGCTCGATCCAGAAAGCCTGATACAGATCATTCTTGCATCCATCAACCTAGCAGATGACCGGACTAAGACAAGTAGCCAATCTCTGGCTGGTGTATGTTTTCTGATTTAAGGTAGCTGGAGGATTGATGGAAATTCATCAGAGACCCAAGGAGCGTGCAGAAATGTTTGGTGCCCTGTGTAAGAGGTAGTAGAAAAGTTCATGCTCGCGACAAATGCCGCCACCTTGTCCTCCTTGCCACGTGGGTTGATATTGTTGTAAGAAAGCTGTGTAGACGTGTACAGATGAAATTAGGGAAAAAAGAATATGGAAGGGATGAAGATTTGTGACCGTTGTTTGTCAGTGCTAAGCTGTAGGATGTACTAGTAGCTCTCCTTTGTCTCTCTCAGATAAGACATTAATACGATCTTGCCTCGCTCCACTTGTGTTGATGCCTGACAAGCAGATTACTCGCACTGTGTTCTATTGATTCATCTGTAAGTACTTGTTGCATTTGCTTTCTCTGCAGCCTTATCGATGGCTTGCTGCTTCAGTATATCTGGAGTTGTTCAGCCTAGTTGTTTGATGGCCAGAAAGCAGCAGATCTTGCCGCAGCTGCCCAGGCAGATACTTACATTTGCATGCCTGCCTGATCATACTAGGATGCCAGTTGAAACAGACTTCTGCAAGATTTAAGGTGCCCTAAGAAGAAATTACGAAATCTTAAGACGATACTGCAGAGTTGCAGTCTTTGCTGAGTACATAATCTCGCAAGCAACCATTAACGCACTACCGCTTGCTGCGCATGCGATGCAGTTTTGCTATCGCTTTCCCTATTCCCAGCGATATCACAGTGCACTTGCTGTTGTCCTTGATATGCGCGGCGCTGCTGATACGATACTGCGCCCCACTGAGTCAGAGATGGGGAGGACCAGACGGCCGGCCCATGAAGCACGGTCCGTTTGGACTAGTGAACCCTCTTCTCCCTTGACGGCCCACTCTTTCAGGGCCATTACGATCTTTCGCCTCTAACCGGCCTCCCTCCACACAGCCGACGAAGCCTGCTAGCCCATGCGCCGAAGAGCACCGACGCCCACAACGGCCCACATTAATCTCAGCAAAAAAAAAAAAACACGGCCCACCTAGCGTACACCTCCAGACCCTTGCATTCTCTCATCCTCCCGCAAAAATAGAAGCGTGCGCTCTCCTCCGCACCTCCCATGGCGATCCCTGCCCGGACCACCACCGGCGGCCGGAGGCCGCACAGGCCGCTGTCCCTCAAGAGGGCGCTCCTTGCGGCGGCGGCGCTGGTGATATCCGTGGTCTGCGTCCTATACTTCGCCGACGCGGCGGCGTACCTCGGGTTCCGGCCCCGAAATGTCGACAAGCGGGACGGCAACCGCAGGTACCTCTACTGGGGCGGACGAGTCGACTGCCCCGGGAAGCACTGCCCCTCCTGCGCGGGGCTCGGGCACCAGGAGTCCAGCCTCCGTTGCGCCCTCGAGGAGGCCCTCTTCCTCGACAGGTGATTCCCGCTTATTCCCTTCTCCCGCACCCGCATTGAGGTTGCTAGAGCGTTGTCGGTGTCGGTAAATGGGTACCCTGGCGGTGAGTGATCGGAGCCTTTAGGAACACGTAATTGATTTAGGTTGCGATTCCCTATGCTACATTTCAGGCCACATGATTTGCCTTTATTTGGATGCAGGAGATTGTAAATATTGTGTATGTAATGTGGGATTATGCTGATGTGCGATGATTTCATTTTGTGTTGCTCTTCAGGGTCCTTGTCATGCCTTCAAGAATGTGCCTTATCTCGGTGCACAATACAAAGGGTATCCTTCAGCCAAGCAATGGAACTTCAAAGCAAAGGTTTTGCTTCTTATGCACCTGATCTACATCTGCACATTGCTGTCTCTCAAGTTGAAATTAATCTGAAGGCGTTAACTCAACATTTGTTTCCGTAGATGGGAAACAGACTCTTGTGCAATGGAATCTTTGTATGATATTGACCTGATATCAAGAACAGTACCTGTTATTTTGGATAATCCACGGTCTTGGTATGAGATTGTATCCAGAAGTACAAAGCTGGGGGAGGGTGGCTTGATGCATGTGCAAGGAGTTAGCAGAGCTGAACTAAAATATAATTCACACTACTCAGGCGCTCTCCTCATAAACCGTACAGCAGGTCATCTGGCCTGGTAAGGATGCGAATTCCCTTAGTTGTTATCTGCTTTGAACTGTTAGCTTAAAATGCTCTTTGAAAAAAAAAAGAATCAGCTTAATTTCATGATCACATTTAGTCATGTAACACCAATGTTTAAACTTCAAGCACAGATCTTAATCATCATTGCAGTTCAGGTTTATGGAGTGCAAGGATCGAACCAAGCGTAGCTCTGTGATGTTGCCATACACTTTTCTGCCAACAATGGCAGCAAGAAAACTGAGGGATGCAGCGAATAAGGTATATTTCGACAACTTAGATTTTTGTTCAGTCTAACTAATATTTAAATGGAACCGACTACACAAACCTGCAGGGATAAATTAAGATCATATTTTTGAATTGAGTTAATCTGTCGAATTGTGTTTGTTCTGTTGAAGCATCATTAGCTCTTATGTCAACTTTTTTGCATCTATGACTGTTTCTGCTTGATCGAAAATAATACTATCACTAACCAAAGGACCAGTTACCAGAGTAGCCATGTGTGTCCTTGTGTCATCTCAGTCGCAATTAGGAAGCATTGATGTTTCCACTTCCTGTAGTAAAAAGGTATCTGCATAGTGTTATAACAGTAAGGTAACATGCTGTGCGTAGAGAATCTCCCTCGTGTATACTGGCTAATAGAGATGGGTCTTACACATGCCTTCTCTGCTTTAAATTTATTTGCACTCTTCAGATGAAAGAGATTCTTGGTGACTATGACGCTATTCATGTGAGACGCGGTGACCTTCTGAAGACTAGGAAAGATAGATTCGGTGTGGAGCGGAGCCTTCATCCTCATCTGGACAGAGATACCCGCCCTGCGTTTATCAAAAGAAGAATTGCAAAGTGGATTCAACCAGGTCGCACTATTTTCATTGCTTCAAATGAAAGGACCCCAGGCTTCTTTTCACCTCTATCAGACAAGTAAGGCACACTGTATCCCCAACTTATTTTGCATCTTGATTGCATACATAAATAAAATTTTATGACGTCACTTAGGTCGCTTATGTTTCAGCGCATATCATTTCAGGCAGACATGTGGCCCATTGTATAGTGGCATTTTTGTAAAATACAATAATTTGGAGTTGCAGAATTTTTTTTTATTTGCTAAAAGCGTAGCATGATCTAGGTGTTCTTGCTTGACCAGGGCTTAAGGATTCTTCTGTTCCTGAGCAGTCTTCTTCTATGCTTTGGAATTCTCCGTATTCATGGATGGTTTTGAGTCAAGGAATTATCACTATTACACCCTGCTGATGGGGAAAAAAAATCTATAACAATTAATTAGCAATACAATATATGCATATCTTCTCATGAGACAAGATATCACTGTTTTTGTTTCTCATGTTGACATGGCATGAATACAGGTACAAGCTAGCATATTCATCTAACTTCAGCAGCATATTGGAGCCAATAATTGAGAACAACTATCAACTGTTCATGGTCGAAAGATTAGTCATGCAAGGAGCAAGGACGTTGGTGAAGACAATGAAAGAATTTGATAGTGATCTTGCTCTTTGCGATGATCCTAAAAAGAACACTAAAGTCTGGCAAGAACCAGTTTATACGGATTGACTGACTGCGACTGTTTTGCATTCGTAAATACACCTTCCTACTGTGTCACTGATCTTAAAAGGTTACACAAAGATGGTATAGAACTTACTTACCATTTATGACATGGCTGTAATGGCCTCACATAGATTTATCAGTCAATCTGGCAGAAGGCTGAAGTTCATGTCAAGCTTAAACTTTAGATATGGCAGTTCTTGCACACATCTTGTTTTCATGGGGAGATTATAGGAGAACAGGGTATCCTATGCTCAATTAATTTGTTTCGTCCTTCTTCCTTGTTTTCCTGGGGAGAGATTATACAAATTTTGTTTTAGAACTCCTGTATAGTGTTGACCAAACAGTTGTCAGTTATGTATGTAGAATGTAACTGTTGCTGGAGCGATCAACCTTCCAGGCACACTAGCTGCTACTGCCACTGTCACTGAAACGTTTTCAAGATATGTTATAACAGTTTTTATCCATAATCCATGTCATATAGAATGCCACTTAACCTGAGGATGGAAGGATTTTTTTTTTTGGGGCTAGCTTGAGTTGTAACATTGTTGTCTGGATTTCATTCCTTATCCATCACATGAATCCAATTGTCCCTGGAGAAATTACTTGGAGATGCTCTTCTTACTAATGGATTTGCTACAATCGAAGTGAAAAGTTGATTACACAAAAAGTGATTAAAATTTTTTGCAACTCCAAAAAAAAAAAAAACTGGCTCTGGAAGCTTGGACTGATTATCATTCAGTTGTAACTTGTCAACTAGAGCTAGTCTTTCATGAGAGCATAAGCTTTACAAAACTGTTTAAAACCAGTTGGTTTTCGTGGTTTTTGATGAAACCGGTCTGGTCCGGTTTCGAGGGTCGGCCAGTTTTTTGTTTAATAAATCTAAAAAAATTTGAAAATTCAAAAATCGGTCAAACCGGCCGGTAAACCGAAAAAATCGGTGAAAAACCGCTCGAACCGATTTGATTTCAATTTCAAAAACAATAAACCAGGAAAATCGGTCGATTTTTTTTCAAAAATTTAATTTTTAAATTAGTCCGATTTTATGGTTTACTGTAACGGTTTACTAAAGCTATTCACAAGCTTAAAGCATCCACAATGTACATGAAAAGTGGTACATAAGCTATAAACTATTCTTTGAAGTGGATTATAACTATTGTACGAGTTGGTAACAAAAAGAAAACAACAAAAGCTATTCATAAGCTTATGGCCAAGCCATAAGGAATATAACAATATTTTTTACCTCTTCTTTACTCTCATCGGTGATAGACAAGTTTTTTTAAGTTGAAAGTGGATTTTAGTTGTTGCTTACACATTGTACATTTTATACACAACTAAAATCAATTTACACAATGGGTCTACTCTTATGGACAAAGTTAAAAACAACATTGTGATTGCCCTTATGATCAAGCCATAAGAAATAAAAAAATATTTTATATCTCTTTCTCACTTTTTTATTGGTAGTGAATATGATTTTTTATTTGATAGTGGGCTTTAGTTGTTACTTATATATACATTGTGCATCTTATAAACAACTAAAATTTACTTACACAAAGATCAACTTTTATGGACAAAATAAAAATAAGCATTGTGATTGCCCATAACGTGCAAGTCTCAGCAGCTACTTGCTTTGATTCATCAATGCATGCATGCTCCTCCTAGTTAGTTGAAACTCAGATTAATAAGGAGCACACGCGCCTCGCAAATTAATCTCAGAAAAAAAACTTCGAAAGAAATTAAACAAAGCCTAGCTAGCTAGCTAGCGACGAGCTACTCTTCTCTGATCTCTGTATGTACACGACAGCGATCCGCGAGCCGGCGGCTAACTAGACTTCGCTTCCCTGGTCATGGTCGTCATCGTCCCCGTCCTCCCGGTGCAGCCGCTTCTTCTTGCCCTGCAGCGCCACGCCGAACAGCTTCACCGTTCCATCGGCGTCCCCGGGCACAACGTCCGGCCCCGGTGGCGGGGAGGAGGAGTCTGGGTCCAGCTCCATCAGCCTGCAGGAGGACGCCACGCCGCCTGCGCCGGCCGGCAGCTGCGACGCGTGAGCCGCCGCCGAGGGGCTCGTGACTGGCGTCACGTGGTTCTGCAGGAAGTAGATGATGTCGTTGTAGAGCTTCTTCATGTGCGCCAGCTCCGACAGGAGCAGCGAGTTGCGCCGCCGCAGCTGCCGGTTGTCCTCTGACAGCGCCGCCAAGAAGTCCCCGCCGCTGCCGTTGCCGTCATTCCCGCCTCCGTGGACGCCACCCCCGTGCGCGGCAGCGACCGGCTCTTCTTGGAAGTGGTACACGGCAGGATGAGCCGGCGGCGGCGGGGTCGGGGCGAAGGGGTTGAGATGGTGGTGGTGGTGGTGGTGGTGGTGGAAGGGCTGGTGAGGTGGCAGCGGCGTCGGCGGCTGCGACGACTTCCTCCGGTGGATCTCGACGAGGAGGTGCTTGGCTCCCTTCCTGAAAAACTCGTTGGCGAACTCCCATCTGTCTGCAACTATCTTCCTGAAGCCCTGTAACAGCAACAGGAAAAATAAGATTACTTCGGTCATTACAATTACAGCTTATCATCATCCATGGCAGACGATGATATATATGTCATCAGGTGTTAATGCATGGTATATTCTACAGTACTAGCACTTGGCACAGAATACCATAGGGTATATCTCTGCATTTGATTCTGTCAATCTTTTCCCAATGATTGGGAACGAGACTTCTGAGAAGATTATGTTGTTACAAATACACATGCATATTCAAGAAGAAACTCTCCACTAATAAAGACAACAGATCAAGATCTTTTTATTCTAATTTTGATTCGAGGGCTTTAAAACCTTCTCCTTTTCAAACAAAAGAAGCTGAAGAACATTTAAAATCCTTTCAGCAACAAACAAGTCAACGAGAAAGCAAGCTTGCTCAAAGAACGGTAGAGAACAAACCAGAAACGGCTGCATCGTCACAGGCCGGGGGAACACGAAATGGTTTGAGAGAGACTTTGGCTAGTTGGCAAGTCACACCAATGCCTTTCCCATCGTGCAGTACGTATAGTGCAACTAAATCCGATGAATAAAACCTTTTCTTTGCTTGTCACATTCTAGGAAACAAGCTAGAGTAGAGGAGACCAAAAAACAAAATGAAAGCTACTGCAAGCAATCCATCAATTAGCCATTGAGTACCACAGCCAAAACAAGAGCTCCCAAATTATGACCAGTACAATCCAACATCATCCATAACACATCAAGATTCAAGAGTATAGAGAAACACAAAACCCAATGCACACATGAGACATGCAAGAATAATCAGAACAAATGAAGCAAGAACTCTATTGGTATTCGTACGTAGGTGTTGAGCTGCCTGACGAAGCTGGAGAAGTTGTTGTGCTTGAAGTAGTTGGGGAGGAGGTCTCGAGCGAACTCGGGCGGGCGCCAGACGACGAAGGTGGTGTCGTCCTCCCCCCACGAGACGATGTGGTCGGTGCAGGGGTCGTCCACCAGCTGGTACGTCTTGGTCAGGAACGGCGCCGGCACCGGCTTCGCGTGCGCCGAGCTCTCCATCGACACCACCATCTCGCCGCACCTCTCCACCAGGAAAGCCATGGCGGCCGCAGCTGAAGCTTCCTCTCTTCACTCACTCTGAGTAGCCGCTCAGCTGGGGCGTGAGATCTCAGAATAAGGGAGGGAGATAGCGGCAATATAAGCTCAGCAGCGTTGAGGAGAGAGAGAGAGAGAGAGAGGAGGAAGAAAGGCAGCCCCTCTTTAGCTCTATCTCCAGTCTCACTGTCTCGCACTCGCACACATAAACACATGCGCTGCGCGCACAGACCACCCCACGAGCAAGCCCGGCCCTTCAAATATTCTCTCTCGTGTGGGTCTGGCAGGTCACTGCCTGGACCGCTGCCTCTTCCTCTCTCATCTCTCCCTCTCACTCATCATTATATTTGCATATGCATGGATATATGTGCACAAGCAGTGCAAGGTGGTGTGGGTGCTTCAGTGTGCTGCTAGCTGTTGGAGAGGAGACACTAGGACAAGGATGGTTGCGAGGAGAGAGAAACCCTGCACTTCTTTGTTCACTTGTGTGGCTTGCTCTTGGCTCCATACTTAACCCCGAGCTAGGGCATACGTGTTGCTTGGAGATGAAATTAATAGAGCAATCTGTTTTCTTGAGGGACCAAATGGAGTACTATATGAGTTAAGAGTACATACTTACCGTATTATTGCACATTTCTTAAAGGCACATAAACGCCAGACCAATCTCCAGGGCATATGCGTAGGCAATTAAACAAACTCCCGATTATGCATCAGTTTCAAATATTGTTAAATATGGACATATATATGTCCCTAATTTGATGCATGGAACCCTTCATCCTTACGACAGGGCTGGGAAGGAGACAACAAGCTGAAAAGCTACGGGGAGTGGAACTCAATTCAAGATTGCGGTAAACTCATCTCTATTTTCATCGCCTCAGTGGTCATATGATCATGCAAAAACAATACACTACGAAATTTTCTTTTTGCTCAATTTTGTTTATAGTTCCTGTGGTCATATACTATCATTCTGTCCTAACAAGTCGATCCAAGTATACCTGATAAACATAGAATCAAAACCACTCCAAAAAAAAAATACTTGTGCTAAAAAATAATAAACTAGATCATCCGAAAACATATGGACCCACCATAAATATCTTTGCTACTGTCAGCACAAACCGACATCGAATATACATTTAGAAGCCCTAAAATAAACCATAGTGGTAAAGTAAGTTACAAAAAGATCTTCCTGCTTTGCTGCAGATCACCAAGATATAGATTTTCGTTAAAAAAAACTCTTTTATTTTTAAAATTAATGGCTCCGACAATAACAATTTTAGAATGGAGCTACTAATCACTGCAGATCGAGCAGTGCAGCAGCTCTGAAATCTAGCCAACGCTTCCTACACTACTGTTGCTGTTTACGGTTGTCCCTGCCGGGTCCTCGAGGTTTGAACGTCCAGATACCACTGTAGAAGATGCCTCCAAAAGCGAGCGAGTCTCCGTGAATGTCCTCCGCCGCAGCGCGCGTACGTACGTTTCCTCGGGCGACCGGCGATTCGACGTGATGGAACATGCAGGAGGAGGAGGTCGGTCCAACAACACTTGGCATTTGAAAAAGCGAAAGGAGTCACTCGCAGCAGCTGCCTGAGATCGACGAATCGATCGGTCCGTGCAGAGAAGGAAGAAGCGAAGGGAAGCGCGTACTCCTAGATAGAAGTAATCGCACGCAGCTGCATGCACGGCCGGTATCCTCATGGTATTTAGTGAGCAAATTGTTCTCCCCACCCACAGGCTACGGCTACGGCTACAGCTGCAGTCGTCGTCCCAGTCCACACATGCCTGCCTCTGCCCTGCGCTACACTGCCTGCCTACTTCAGTTGTAAACAGCGAGAGATACTTTTGTTTCGTGCGGCTGCTGCCGGCTGGATGGGGCCTTGCAAGTTTCAAGGCAGGCCCGTGACTTCCATGGAACAGCAGCTAGCAACGCCACTACTCTGTATAGAGAGAGAGAGAGAGAGAGTTATGGCCAGGCCATCTCTCTCTATCCAGAGGGTTGCTAGGGATCAACTTTTGATGCAAACATCATTTTTCTATTGCCACTGCCCTTCCCTGGCCTCTGGCCTACTGCATGCTTACATGGGTGTGTGATGCAAGGCAGCAGCAAGGCTGTTGCTTCCATTAATATCATATCAATGGGCAAGAAAACAAACATTCCTGATTCCTCTCTCTACCCTCCCCCAAGGCCCCAACTCCCCAGCCAGCATTGAATTAAACCAAAGTTCTTTTTTCCTGCTCCTATCTTTGGTTCCAACACTGATTGGGTGCACAAATAACATGCATCATGTTCATTTGCCCAGCCACTGCATGCTCTTCTAACAGTAGCTACTCAATGAGTGAGTGAGTACTTCCCAAGTTCAATACCCTTGCATGTACTAAGACGGTAACTCTCAGGGTTAGCTGGTTCTGTGCATGTTTCTGCACCCCCTTTCCTTCTTTGACGACTTGCATGTTCCAAGCATGCACCAAAGCAACGGCCATTTTGGTTCAGTCAAACTAGACCCGGATCCATCTGCAGGCGGAACAGATGCAGCTAAGCTACCTTGCCTTAGGGTTTCGGCATGCAAGCAATCCCAGGTATGCCACAGGCTGCAAGCAACATATGCATCTGCATCAATGCAGGAGGCAGCTGGCCAGCTGCACATATTTGGCCTATTGTTGTACATTTTGGTACTGGCCCTGGCCAACTGCTTGCTCAAAAACTATTAAAACCTAGCCTAGCAATATTATTTTAATAAGAAAAATAAAAAAAATAGAAGAACGAATTCAATAAACTAGTGGTACCAGCAACAAAGATTTAAGCAAAGTTATTGCCAAGGAGTGGAGGGCGCAGAGATGAGGACTAGAGGTACAGCGGCAGCACTCCGACATGCATATGCATGCGTGTGATATAACTATTTGCTCCAGTGTAGGGCAGTCTGTGGATTGGTTGTGGAGTTTGAATATTATGGAAGATTCTGTTCCACATATGACAAGGCTGCTTTAAATGATTTGTTTGTGGTAGACATATTGTGGGAACATCACATGACCTAACCCCATGCTCACATGTGGCCCACTGCATTTGAGGCCAGGTCTAGATCTATATTTGACTGGAGAAATGTGCATAAAATAATCAATCAATGTTAGTACGTGATGTCGGAGTAAGTTGATGTTGTGAGTGTGACCAGTGAGAGAGATGAAGCAAACATGCAACGAACATCTTCTTCTCTAGCTAGCTAGATCAGCCGGCCCACATTATCTGATGACACGCACGCCACATCTAGATGCCGTTAAAAGCCAGTTTCCTAGACAGATAAGTATCGTATCGTGCTTCGCAACGTCTCGAGATTCCTCTGAAATATCGCTGATTCTTTATGATATCATTGCATGCATGCATGACAAATATACTGCAGGGTTTATATGTAGTATATATGTGCATGAAGTTTGCTGTGCCGACTATACAGTTGTCTGTATGTTAAAGAACATATGTGTCTTCGTGCAATCAACTGATACTAGCTAGTTAGGGAAATAATTAAGGTGATTAGACTAAGAGAAAGAGAAACTCACTCGATCGAAGACGGCACGCAGAACGTTGGAAAGACCAAGCTGTCTATCTCGGTGTTGTAATCAGATAAATAGGGCTAGGCATAAAGCTCGAGCATGTGATGGGGGAGAGGCCAAAATGTGTTTGCGAAAGCCTCTTCCGGCTCCCTAGGCCGCATAGAAAAGAGCTGCAATCTTGGACTTTAGCATGATTGCCAGTCACATACCTGCAGGGTAATGTCGAGGATTAGACAATTAGGTGTCCTTGATTAAAGAGAGAGATCTAGATTCTGATAGATGGTATGCGGTTCATGTATACTACATCCTAGCCTCTCTGTGTCAGTTTTTTGAAGCCTATTCTAAGAGCAGATACTACTGACATACAGTACGGCCATGCGCATCTCAGCCATACACAGTGGCTACTTAGGTCCACAGCTGCTAGAATATGTCTTTCAAGGTTATTTAAAATGAAATATTTATATGTGTTCATGTTTCTCCCTTGGTTTGTATTTTTTTCTGTAGTCCTACAGTCTAAGCTACATTGTAGCTAGACTACTGGAAGACATATGGCTAGACCACTATAGAGAGCTTGGAATGGAAGACCAAATCTTTTGCTGCGGTTGCATGAAAGGATGACTCTTCTTTCACCTCATCTGTGCATGCATGCACAAGAAAGACTTTTTTTGTGTAGGAAAACGGAAAAGGAGAAAAAGACACTCCAAAGATGGGGAGGTTGCTAGACAAAGGAAGCTTTTCAGAGAACATTTCTTCTCTTTTCCAGAGAAAGAGAGGGAAAGAATAGCAAGATAGGATCGAGGGTCTGCAAGTCAGAGCATTAGGGAAAACTGATTAAAGTCGTCTGTGCACAGATAAAGGGGCTGTAAAGATGTGGATTCACCACTGCTCAACAGATCACTCGATAACTTTTTCGAACCCTTACACAGGCGCACATCTCAATGCAGCAGTCTTTCTGTCTCTCTCATGTCCTTGTATGTGTTGTGTTTGTTAGACTTTGTGATGGGCACTAGTAGTAGATTAACAATATGCTCTTGTACCTGCATATTCGAGGGTCTTGATCTTGTGCAGAAGAACCTTCTGGTTGAACCGTTGAACAACTCTGTACATCATCATATCCGTGAACCTAAATCCTGGCATCTGAAAGTAGACTAAAGTTAAATATTTAGCTGATGAGTGGATGATAATAAGTAGCATTATATGATATATTTGGAGCGTAGGCCATTACCAAATTATGTAGCATGTGCATGAGATCATCGTCCTCCTCCATGACATCCACGTTGTCATCCACCATTTTACACGGCTTTGAAGCATCATGCCAGGACGGGGTGGCAGCGAGAGCCGGTGCACGGGCGAGGTGGCTATAGAACAATCAAGCAGGCCATCTGCCCCGTGCATGCATACGACAGGGTGCCCGAGCAACTGCTCGTATGGGTGCTGCGAGGGAACAGGACATGCGTCGGTCCAAGCTCGTGCACTACCACACGTGAGTAGGGCTCTCCCACGACTCACATCCGTGAAGCTTCCAAGCTAGCTCTCTCTCTCTCTCTCATTCTCATTTAAACTTGAGCTTGCTGAACCTAGCTACCGATCTGCAGCAGTAGAGCAGTAGAGCAGTGTATCATCCTCTCTCTTACACTGCAGCTGCTTCTTTCTCAAAGAGTCACAAGTGCGTGCATGGCCAAGCAAGGCTCCGTCTTCGCCCGTGCTGGTCTTCTGTAACTCTGTTGCTCCACATGGTGTCACATGCGCCGGTGTAGGCCTCCCCTTCGCCTCACTTCTGCGCTCATGCTTGACAACAGTTTCACCTGCTGTTTGCTTTCCTACTGCTTGGCCGATCTGAACCTGCATCCATTGCAGAAAGAAATGAGTTTTTTTTCTTCTTTTCTTGCATAAAGATACAGATGGGTCTTTCCTGCCTTTTCTTGCAGAATCTGATCATGATTTCACCATAGCTAGAGAAATGAGAGTGTGCTGGTCAAAAAGTTCCAAACAAGCTAGAGTAAACTTTTATATAAACTAGTGTCAATTTAAGCTGCATGGGTACCCGATCAGAACTGGTAGCTCCTATGCGAACTCAGCTTTAAGTGACACACCGGCACAAGCGACCAGTCCACTACTTGTCAGAGAATCATGGACTCAACTCTCCAAAGCTTTCAACAGAACAAATATCCAGTGAAACTTGTATTTCAATTCATTAGCAACCATATATGTTTGCTAACTAGGCATGTTTTAGGTTTATTGCTGCAACTATTCTGAGGCAGAAAGAAAAAACAATTTTGAAGGCATTTCTATTGATATATGTTCATGTGTCATACATCACAAATGGAAAGCATATCAATAAAGATAAGTAGCCAATTCTATGTGTGGTACAGGGTGGTGGTTCCATCTCATAATGGGCCTTGAATTTCTCTGAGAGGTTTCAGAAACTTTTCTGCTTACGCAAGTGGAGACTACAGCATTCACCGCCACATTTTGCTGCTGGTCCCATTTGATTCCACAAGAAATTTACTGTGAACCGGACACCGGCATCTGCATGGGGTCCAGCTCGTTTGCATTCTTCTCATGATGCACTCAGACTCAGTAGTGTCTGTATCCTTGAAGCATGGACGCATTCCCCCCCTCATCTTCCATGTCTAAGCAATACAAACATGCAGGCAGGCAATGGCCTGTTTTGAAGTTGTAATTTTCTTTTGTTGATCAATTATTTATTCACATTAATGGCTGCTTTTGACAGTTTTTTTTTTTTTTTGAAAGACACGTTGCTTCGACAGTTGTTTATACTTTTTATAGACTATTCTTGACATATCATTGAATAACAGGAACGCATAGAAAATTAAAGAAACAACCCGAACACTAGTAATTCTTCAGGAATGCATGTAAATGCCACAACATTGCCACCTAGGAGGGCAATTCAGGAAAACATGATATGCAGCATCAAGGAACACAAAAGATAAGCACGGGATGCTTCTCTGGACACAACAGAGAAAAGCATCAGGGCGGCCAGTAGGAACTAGCAAGCGCATATGCAGGGAACTAACCAAGTGATGGAGGAATGTTGCAAGCAATGATTGTCCCAGCAATTCCCTTTGACACAAATGTCTCACTAGATTCTGAAGCAAAGATTTCAGATCTCCACAGATAAAGCCATCAGGCCCAGGAACTAGAGATCAGAGAGGGGCAGGATTAAAAGCTAATGGGAATCATTACAAGTTGCCGGCTTTCAGAACACCGCGGGTCCGGTCTGGATCAAGGAGAATCGGCCGTGCAGGCATGCATGCTAAAGCCCTCGTCTAAAGATGAGGAGATTTCTAAAGGCCAGTGAGAAACGCCATGCTGTAACTTTTATCTACCAGTTATCTACCAAAAAGAATGTTGTCTTAGACATGGTAGAGAAAGATGGAGGCTGTCTTTATAGGGAAAAGGAACGAGTGTCAGAGTATTGCGAAACACTCACTTTGTTTAGTAGTTACCGCCAGGAATCCTAAGTAGAAGGATCAGGTTTACAGTAACTCTCAGTTACTGTAGATAAAAGCAGCAGAAAAGAACATGTCTAGTACTCCTACCTGCATTTGATTTCAGTCCAGTATGTACTCGGTTGTACATATACTGTATATATAAGACTCAGATCAGGCAATCCTGCCATGTAGACCCACTAGCTTTACTCTACGGTCTAAGCATACGACTCAGATTCGTAACAGGAGACAGGGATGTACATGTACGTACCTCCTACGTAGCAGAGCGCATTGCAGGCAGATGAACCTGGCTGTAAATATCCAAGCAGAACCGGGTTAATTCCTCCGTCTCTTCTTTGGCCTGAAGCGGCTGGCGAAGAGAGGCCAGCCGTCCGTCCATCAGGCTCTCTGATCTGAGGCCTGAACGAACGTGAGGTGGAGGCGGTAAACAACAAGGCAATCTACGCAGGTAGGCCGGCTGGAGGAGGCGACCGGCAGCAGGAACCATCCCGTCGTCGTCCACCGGCCGACACGCGCCTGCCACCGCTCATGTGCGCCGCAGCCGGTGCCGACAAGAGGTAGTCCCCAACCGCGTCCCCCGTCCCCATGCAGAGTGAAAGGCTTTCAACGTTGGGCAACTGACCCGTGCTCGTGGCTGTCTCCATTGCCGAGCAGCTCAATGGCGTGACGGCGATGCAGAATTATCAGCTCCCAGTCAAAGCCGGGGGAGCTCCAACTGCGGTTTGCCTTTTGATTCTTGGATGCTCCTATCCTCTCATCGCCAATCTCCCAGCTATTGAATATGATTCTAGTGCATCAGAACCTGCTAGGTGATGAGCAACACTGTTAGCAAGGCAGGCAGATGCAAATACAGCCGACACAGGAAAGGAGAACAACTCAGGCAAAGACCCACCCAGTTCTATCCAGCAGCTATTTGTGCCAATCAACTTCAAAGGCATGGTCATGGATCCACCTTGTGTCGATGGCACGTTTATCTGAGAATATGACTGGACTCACACTGATTTCACTAAACAAGTGGTTACACCAAACATCAATGGGCTACAGGTTATGCAATATAGAAGTGAGGGTGAGCCATCCTCAAATGATTACAGATCATTTCATCAGCAAGATATGTGCAACAAACTTATAATTTCATAGGTGAAACATTGTTACAGGACTCAGATTGTCCGCACCAAAGATCATAGAAATGGAAAATATAGAGCTTCCAGTACAGGAAAAATTATCAGAACTTGCATTGGGTAAGAAACTGCTACACTTGTTTCCTGGGGGATGCTTCAAGCTTGGCATATGCAGCTAGATTATGATGGAAAGAAATATATATGTCCACTAAAGTCAAACTATATCATCAATTCATCATAGTCAACAGCCACATTGCTATCTCCAGTTCTCCAAATTCAGTGCCTGCTGCTGCGCCTTTTGCTCTTCCTACGGCTTCGCTTGTCATCAGAATCACTGTCTGATGCTGATTCAGATGACGCTGAAGATGAGCTATCCCTCCGATGCCTTCTCTTCTTCTGTTTCCTTTTGTGCTGCCGCTTCTTGTCCTCTGAATCTGAGGAACTGTAACTTGAACTGCTTCCGGAAGAATATTCAGATCCTGTAACTGATGATTCGGTGTCGGAGTCAAACACCGAAGCATCACTAGCCTCACTATCTGAATCACTTGGCGAACGGTGCTTTCTCTTACTCTTTCCCTTTTTTCTTTCAGACTTTTCCTTCTTCAACTTCTCTTTCATCAACTTCCTCTCTTCCTCCTTTTCCTTCTCCAAGTCAGGATTCACAAATTGGTAAGAAACCGATGCATTTTTCTTCAGCTTGGGATTCTTAAGCTGTTGCGTCCTTGAGGGCCGTGACATGTAGACACGCTCATTTTTACACTCATATGTCCAGTGCCCATGCTGGAAGCACTTCTGACATTGGGTATACGCACCACCAGAAGAAGTTTCTGAAGCTCTCGGTTTCACAGTACCCAATTTCGCAGCCTTCTCTGTACTCATCAGATACATCTGTCTCTTAGCTTCCTTCCTCTCTTGCCAGCGGCTTGGCCCCTCTTCCTTCTGCCCATAGGCATTGACATTGCGGGCAGCGGCGGTGGCGGCACGTTCAGCTTGAGCCCTGCTCAATCCCTTGGCAGCTGATAATGCAGCTGCCTTAATTTTTTCAGCAGCCTGAGACTTGTCATCATGCCCAGACATCCTTAATCACACAGTGAGAGCCAATCTATAATGAAGAACCAAACCACCCTGCAAAAAAAAAAACAAACTAAAGAGTTCAGTAATTATATCCGGTCAAAGCATTCTTCAGCAGGAAAAGATAGCCTCAAGCCAGCCAAATTCACACATATAAGCACAAAAGTTCAGACCAGCATTTATGTTCCCCTTAATGTAAAAATAACATAGAGCAGGAGCAAAATCAGCACAAACATTGTCTAAGTACATTGGCCCATTTAGGTCTATTCAACTCTGAGTATTTTAATTTTCACACCCTAGCCACTGAATTTACAGAACTAAAAGGACAAACAGAATCTAATAAGCCAAAACATACCATCTTGGTATTTATGTTTCTGTTTTAGCATCGAAAGCAGAATATGACCACGTGAGAGTTCAAATCAACTGATCAAGCATGGAATCATCAACATATCATAGCATAATAAGGCATTCAAATCAACTATCTGAATACAGATAAACTAAGAAGATGCAGTACGAAATTTAGCATTGAATCCATATCCAAATACTAACAAAGCATAGCAAAAATACCAGCAATTTATTCGTAACAGCTAGAATCAATACTGCTGCAAACATTGCTACACAAGCATTGGGCACTGCTGACACTACATAATGTAATCAAATGCAGATGATACTGATCCGCGGACTCCAAATCCTAGTTCCTGCATTCCTGATCTAGATATGGTACAAAATTGACCACAGCCCTAGATGCTTCGCGGGGAAGGAAAGGCCTAAGGCTCGGTGCTACAGGATCAAGTGTACAGGGTCAAGTGCCCAATGGCTCGCACTCGGAGTGGCCATTCTGCAGAGGACGGGTCCAGCACCTCCTGGCTTGGGGGTGGCAACAGTAGCGCCGCCGCCGCCCCACGTCAAGCTGGGAGGAGGCATGTGTACGTGGGGCGAGGGAGGTCGCGACCTAGGCTCCTCCCTGGACTGAAAGCTAGACGCATGGGTCAGATGATCGCTCACAAAACAACCTAGGGTTTCCAACAGCCAGCAAGGTCATCGGGACGCCTCACACCCTGGAATCGGGATCTACGCAGGTAGCTAGCAGGAATCGAAGAAGCAAGTGACAAAGCAAGGGAAAGAATAGCAGGAGGAGGAGGAAGCTCTCTTACCAACCAAAGCAGGAGGAACCGGGAGTGGCGGTCGCCGGCGACGGAGGTGGGTGGCTAGGGTTTGGCGGCGCGTGGAGGGAATCGGCGAACGTGGCCGCTCGTTCCCGGTTTGATTATAGGGTCCAGCAGGACGAGACCGAGTCGATCCGATTGGCCGACCCGGACGGGTTCGCTTGACCGACTTGAACAAAGTGGGCTACGGCCCACGGGCTGCAGCATGAACGAGCAGTTGGGCCTCTTAGTACTGGACTACTGGGCTTACGCTCCTCGAAAGATTGGGATCTTGGCCCTTGAGCCTTCTCCACCAAGCCACCACCTGCTCTTGACCTCGCTCCACTCCGGCCCCGGCGGCGCTCGTCGTCTCCAGGTGGCGGGTGAAACAGCCGGGAAGGCAGGTGAGCACTCGAGTTTTTGAGTTATCCCGATCCCATCCCGCAGGTGCGCCTGACGGCAGCGTTCATCACGAGCGGGCACGCCCTCACCCTTGCATGACTATACGAACCAAGCTTGCTGTAAGAGCAGCCTTCTGGAGCAGGTGCGGCCTCTCCGATCTCTAGACTCTTGCCGCCGTTTTGCTGTCTGTAAACATGGGGATAACCGTGCGTGCAATCTTTGATTGCAGAGGCGGCAAATCATCTTCTCCGGGTAGCCTCGGCTTGAGCCGGAGGGCCTTTCAGGGCGTGAGGATGGAGAATCGAGGCGGCAACAGCAGCGGGCGCGGTGCTCTGATTGTTCTTGAAGGGCTGGACCGGAGCGGCAAGTCCTCGCAGTGTGCCCGACTGCTGTCGTTTCTTCAAGGCAAAGGTCACCATGCTGAAGGGTGGCGGTTCCCCGATAGAGGCACGAGCGTCGGGCAGATGATCTCCGCCTACCTCGCCAACGAGTCGCAGCTTGACGATAGGACGATCCATCTGCTCTTCAGCGCCAATCGCTGGGAGAAAAGGTTCGCTCTTTTCACAATGTAGTAGCAACTGTATATAGAACTGCAAGATTTGTGTCAGCGATTGCGATTCAGTGTCAATCATGGTTGTTGTTTGGGTTTGTCTCTGATAGAGGTTTGATGGAAAGCAAACTTCTAAGTGGAACTACACTGATTGTTGACCGCTATTCTTATTCTGGAGTTGCATTTTCAGCTGCCAAGGGACTTGACATTGAGTGGTGCAAGGTAAGCTGGGTGTCATTTGGCAGTGTGATGATTTGATTTCTTACTGATAACTGGCCGGAAATTGGTAAATGACTTTTTTTTTAAGAAAAATATTGAGAAGTGGCGTTACCTCATTTATCCTGTTTCAGGCTCCGGAAGTTGGACTTTTAGCTCCAGATCGTGTAATTTACCTGGATGTACAACCAGAGGTATTCTGTCTATTTATCATCAAGGCTTCCTTTACTTTAGTTATCAACATGGCTTATCCTCCTCCTTCTTAATGGTAAACACAATCCTATTATCTCAGAAAGCAGCTGAAAGAGGAGGCTATGGGGCTGAGCGATATGAAAGAATGGAGTTCCAAAAGAAAGTTGCAGAGCATTACCATTCACTCCGTGATTCAACATGGAAGGTAACTACATTTATGTAGAGTCACCGATATGGGGTCATTGCATTTGCTTTCCCTTGTGGTAGTGAATCAGTTCTGAAGATATTACTATGTATCTAGAGTTGCAAGGTGCAGAAATATATGTATCTTTACTGTATAGTATTCCATGTTACTGGTTAGCTATATCCTTTTCCTGCTCATGTGCGAAATAACAACTCCCTATCTCTGAATTACTTGTAGAATGTACAGATTTTGATTATTTCTTTCGATAGTGTCCAGGACACAGTAGATAGCGCTTTTATGGCACAGTTTTCATGTAGGTTTGAATTTCTTCTTTGCTATTTTGTTTCTAAGGTTATTGACGGTTCCCTTGCCATGGAGACTGTTGAAGAACAGCTGAGGGAGCTAGCTACGAACTGCATTCAGGAATGCAATGGGAAGCCACTTACCAATCTATCTTGGTAAATTGTCACCATCCCTAGAAGAGTGCATTCACAAGCGAATAAATCTGCAATACACTGCACTGAGTGATCCGTCGCTCTTCGACATGAGATTTAGGCATCCGGCTGCTATTTCATTAGATTTTTTCTGTATCCTGTCCTCTTACAGTATATTCCTAAAGTCAATCTGTGTTTTGATGCAATATATTTTTTCAAGGTAATCTTTTGCAAAGTTCATCTGCTCGTTCTTTGTTCTGATACAGTTGGAATATGAAACTCTAAAAGTTTCAGTTGTCAGGTCCATTGAAGTGTTGCTGGACTGAACAAACCATCAAGATACCTATGCAACATAAAGCACTAATATTCAGACTTCATGCCTGTCAAAATGATGTTGGATTGAACAATCAAATTCTCCAAAAATTCAAACCAAAGACAGCCATAACGTTTGAAGTTGAGCTTAGCCGATCAGGAGCAAAGATGATGGATGTAGGGTGCAGCCAAAAGTATTCTGAAATGTTGCTCAAATGTGAAACCTACCGTTCCAAGCAAAAATGTAATTTAACAAAGCAGGAGAAGCATCCTCCCACTAAAATCGACAAAGATTTTAACAGGCAAAGTAACACAAGAGCTTTAATGGGAAGATTGGTCACTCAGAAAATCAAGTCTAGTCATTTGGAACCCAAGAGGTACATCACCAAACTTACGGTGCCAGCTTTACTAATGATTGCACTGGTATAGTTTTCAGTAGATCTTAGCACAGCTATTACTGATCTCAGTTACACATAACTGTCTATCAGAGACTTCCTCATGTCATCGACAATCGCCGTGGGTTGTCCTTCTCTCAGCTTGAATACGCTTTCAATGACCGAGAGTTCAGTGGCTGTTGTGTCTGAGCCACAAAATGCAGTCCAGTCATTCACGGTCATGCCTGCAGCAATGACTTCGCTACCTCTGTTCACAGTTCCAGCAACGAGGGGGACTTGAAGAAGCGTAGACAGTTCATCAAGGTCTTCAATGGAGGTATGAGGGTGAACCTGTTTCACCAGTGTACAGAGTATTAGTATCAAAACAAGTAAAATAAAATAAATGAAGTTATCTAACAGCCATCAGACTTTCAGACAGAATCGTACCAAGCCACCCCTGTTCGAGAATGCACAGTAACTCCCCACAAGGATATTTCCTGCAACTGTCTGCCGGAAGACCTCAACACCAAGCACATCAGCAATAAGCTCCTCAGTCTCCTGTAAAATTGAATAGCAAAAAGATTTTCAGCAGAGGCATAGAATAGCTCCCCCTTGATATCATCCGAGGTTCATAGACAGGCATACCTTATCAAGGTCAGGGTGTGTAAGAGCGACATGATCATTGCAGGCTACGCAGTTGCCAAGGGCAGACAGCCTCTCATCAATACGCTGCACAACCACTTGATCAGGCAAGCAGTTTCGTAGATGCTGAAGCTCTAGAACAATTCCAAAGCACCAGGAAAACATGTGTAAAAAAGTGATGAACTGTGTCCTCCTTGATATATTGATATAAAATATCACAACATAGACCAACAAGCTAAGATAGCATCCACCTTTTTTATGTACTTACAGAAAAAGAATGCAGCAAAAGATAATAAAAAAACTAAATTTCACAAAATGGAACTACTGTAGAATCCTACTTGGCCAACAAAGTAACCATCAAATATCTACCTAATTCGACCTCCCCAGAAGATTAGTATTATCTCCACAAAACCAGAAGATAAAAATGAATATACATGATAACTGCTGTCCAACACCAAAAATCAAGGGTCTTACACAAGAATACAGCATGTCACCATAATTGCCTAAACGATCTGTCTCTTCAGATATTGTATATCTTTAATCTGTTTCCCTATGGTTTCTGGTGTTAACTATAATCCTTACACCGTAAAATCAGCAAAGGTAAATGCTGATAGAAAAAAATAGATACTCTTACTGCATGTAATATCAAACAAAATGTGTTTTGAAACAAAGGTGCCTAAAATTGTATCAAGGAACAGCAAGTGCGTGTTTCCAAAAATATAAGATTTCACATTATACAAAATCACATTAACAATAAAAAGCGGTGGGTAGAGTAAACAATAAAATGAATCCAACAGAAGCAATACAATAACTCACTGAATAAAAAACACTTCAATAGAATGGAATACCTTGGTCAGTAGTAGTGTGTGGCAGGAGAAGTCCATTCTTGTTTCCTAGATCATGAAAGCAGGGGAAATGTTGAAGACAAGTAGAGAAGGAAATTGGAGGTTACTTACGGTGCAGGGAGGCTCAAATACTAACCGACACAGAGTCGACCGATTATTCTAGTGCCACCTATTGATGTCTTGACCACGGGAATGACATCTGCAAGGTCAGCCTCAAATGCACTGCAGAGTAATTAAAAGAAGATTGTATTAGTTACATGTTCCTCGACTTCCAGCATAAGTTGCCCTAAAATCAAACAAAATATGGCCCATAACCTGTAGAAATTCTCAGATCCTCCAATTGCTACTAGACAGTAGGCATTTGTCAGCTTGGAGAAAACACCAACCTCACAATTGTTCTCAAACTGAATGCCTGCATGCCGGAACAAGCATATTTAAATACAAAACAAAAAAAATGAAGGAGCATGGTAGTGAAAAAAAATGCCACAGATTAATAATAGAGCAGAAGTGTGTTTATCTTAAGCCATGATATGGAATATCAAATATCTTACGAAAATGTGATATTACAAACTTAAAACAAAGCCAGCATTGCGTGTCTCTAGTGGCTGAAACTCAGCCTTCAACTCTAATGAAACCAGATTATGACTTGATTGGGCCAACAAACAACTCGTTTCTCAGAGCAAAATACAAGATCCTGTCTCTGAAACGATGCTTAAAACGAGAGATACTATCCATCTAGGAGCAAAATAAATACAGTAAATCACAACAGCCTTCAAATACTAAACTGGAACCTAAAATTGGAGCATCGCCCAGCCAACGCCATCCCCAAAGCTATTTAGCTTCTACCTAAGCACGGAACCAGCACCGAGAAAATAGAAATAACACCCAGCAAAAAGGGCTTACGAGTCGCCATGGTTGATTGGTCCTCGAAGCCGCTGCTCCTCGACTCCTACAGGCACGCACCTGCAAATCAAACACCTAGCCGATTCATCTCACCGAACACACGGAAATAGCCGAGGAAACCGGCCGGGAAGGGCGATCTACCGGCCAACGAACGAGCGAGGAAACGAACTGACGGTAGCGGGCGGAGGCGGTGGGGGCGAGGGTTTCCCGAGGCGAGAGAGGGGCTGGCTGGCACCGGTAATGGGGACGCGAGGGATTTTTCAATTCTTTTACCATCAAATAAATATCTCCTCTTGGGGTCCGGCGGCGGCGCGCCGTGGAGCTGTGGGCCAGTTGAATTGGGCCTTACGGACCGAATACCGTATTCTAATGGGCCTACTTTTCATTGGTTTACAGGCCCATAGTCCCGCGGGACCCGCGTCGAGAGTTCGGCTCCTTGGCGCGAGCAGTTCCTCCTCTCCTCTCAAAAGGAAAGAACCCTTTCCCTTTCTTAAAAAAAAAAAGGAAAGAAGAAAAGCTCGAGCATGAGTGCATGACCACAGGTATTGGTAGTTTCATGTTCCTTCTGGAAACTTCTAGAACGAAGCTGCCATGTGACCCCTGCTCTTTGGAAATGCGGCGTTGGATTCGAGGATGAAATTCCATCACGGTTGGATTCAGCGAGGTAGACAGAAGAAAGATGCAGAAAGCAACGAAGGATGCCGTAGACAACAAACAGGTCAGTGGCAAAATGGTCGGCCGAAGAACAAACACCATCGAAAGGGCACCATGTTGTGGCTTAGTCGGGCGATTTGACAGCGATGAAAAATTATCTTATTGCTAACCCCCTATCCCTGTGAACTTTCTAGTATGGAGAAAGCTATGAAACTACCATGGGTTGCTTGTTTCAGCTTCTCCTCTGTGGGGTTTCCTCTCCTGAAACCGTTTCAGATCGTCAGCTTCATTTGAACATATTTTATGCCGATTCATTGGAGATTTGACAGTCGCAGCTTTCCCCTGCAGTAATAAGCAGAAAAATTCTCAGGAGACTATTGTAAACGTCTGTTCGATCTCAAATTCAGTTGATGACCGCATGCAGGCTGCACAGGACAGTTTCGCTTGAATCGGGTGGACGCAGACGCAGCGTGTGCGTATGCGCGCACCTCTGGATAAGATAGCGGCGCTGAAACAGAGGCATGCGCGCGGCCGCCGGCGATCTTGTCCAGCTTTCTTTCTGCCCTGGTTTCGGCTCTGCAACAAGAGGCCGTGGTTTTGTGGCTGCCAATTCTGCTACTCTACCAGCCTACCAGTGCCACCTTCCAGGTGAAAGCGACGATCACCCATTCCATGATGGAGCTCTAAATTTATCAACATGCATGTATAGCCACCTCATTGATCGCATCACGCAAATATTTACTCTCTCTGTTCTAAAATATAAATATTTTTAGATTTATTTAAAGTCAAACTTTATCATTTTGATCACTAATAATATATAACTAATAATGTTTTATTATATAAAAATTATATTTTTTAAATTTATTATAAAATAAGCTTTCATAAAAAGTATATTAAGAATTATGTAATTTTTTAAATATTATTAGAAAAAATTAAAAGAATTTGATCTTATCCATACCTAAAAATGTCTTGGTTTATATTTGGCCAAATTATAGTAATTTGATCAAGTGCTTCAAAGTAAATTGACATAATCAAGTTAAAAGCATACATATAATAGATTTTCCCGGTTTGTGAGGATCCCATACCCTCAAGACAGAATCTTACCCACCAGCACAATGCAAACAATTCAAGGTCTTCCTGCAAATCTATGAAAATGTTCAGATATGAAAGTCATAAAGGCATTAATTTATGAAACAGACCAGGTGCATTAACTTTGTGAATCAGTATGTTTTACAGCATATAAAAGTAATTTAGAGACCTCTCCATGCATACGCCTGTGGTTGTAGTTGTACGGTGTGGTTTAGATTTTAATAGCCTATAATTGAAGTGAAGTGAAGAGTGACATTAGTCCCACCTTGTTTGTGTATGGAGGTGGAGGCTAGTTTATAACTCCTATTGTTTCAACCATAGCACATCTGAGTTAATCTTTTTACACGAAGCGAGACCGAAAGCGTAAACGAGGTGCTATGCATGAATGCGCGAGCCCGTTCCATGTGAGAGCTGAGCGATAAGCGGACTTTGAATGCGAGGTGTTACAGTGGTACCAGAGCGAGATCTTTCGCTGCGGACACGTGTGTGCGCGACTCTGCACCGAGAGAAAATCTTGTGTATCCACTACCATTTATGGTAGGCTGCCGAGAACGTCAGCATTTAAAGGGGGTGACTATAACACCCCAGCCTAACCCTGTGGTTGTAGTTGTAGGGCGTGGTTTGAGCTTTAATATTTCATAATTGAAGTGAAATAGAGAAGTGAGATTAGTCTCATCTTAGTTGTGTAAAGAGATGAAGACCAGTTTATAACCCTCGTTGTTTCAATCATAGCACCTCCGAGTTAACCCTTTTACACGAAGCCAGACCGAAAGCGTAAGAGAGGTGCTATAAATGAATACGCGAGCCCGATTCCACGTGGAAGATGAGCGATAAACGGACTTTGAACGCGGGCGTTACATATGTCTACTACTACCACAGTTTGATAATTGAAGACCCTTACAGCATGCAAGTGAAAATTAGTACTATCACATATCTACTTATCAAAAGAAAAAAAAAATCATGCAACTACACGATAGACAGATTCAGTTGGTAACTAACTATTACTGTTTTTCGATAACTATATGTTTTATGCATAAAAAGTTTTGTATTCGCTGGTAAAACTCATATAATGCATATCCCCTCCATAAATTCTGATTCTGATTCCATTCTATTTTTTTTGAACTCATAACAGTTCAGGGTTCTTCAAATGATTGAAAGACAAAACAGACACTACTGTCATATGAATATTGCTTGGTATCCAAGTTGTTTTGATTGAAGCTTAGCAGAAACTTGTTTAAAAAAAATTAGATAGCTAACGGGATAAGGAAAACCATAGAATTCTCTATGGTATAATAGTTAAATATTGGAGTACACATTGATACCAACTTTTTTTACTTTGACATGGCATGCCAAACTGAAGGATTGTTTCCCTAGCTAATACACTACACCATATAAATATGTTCACTTTACAGACATGAGTTGAACTGCATCCTTCATTTTTTTAATATGATCTTAGTATTTTTAGCAAAGAGGAAATGACTTTATATTATCATGCCTATGACTTCCCAGGCATAGATTATATCTCATAGAGACATTTGCGCAAGTTTAACATACAAAAAGAAAGAGAACAGAGTACTTTAATACAGTGCTAGAGAAATAGATCATGCACTCCTTATTTTAGTAGAATCCCAATAGGCAAAGATTAGTGAATGTTTGTTCCATCAACATTAGCAAACAATACATGCGCACATCAAGGGAGTCAATAATATTTTCTCAGCATGGATTTGATCACCAACATCAAAAATCAGAAACATCGACTTAGGTGGCATGGACCTTGGTTCAGCTAGGGATGATTTATAGAGCAGAGGCACAGTCATCACCTTTAGGGCCAACTGGTCTTCCTCCTTGCTCATGCAACACTGGCAAGATTAGTGTCAGTCTTCCTCACAATCCCAGCTGAACCGAGGTTAATAGCACCGTTGCCAACCAATGTCTGTGTACCCACTCTGAAAGGTGCAATCGCTGTAGGTGCAGGCAAAGGTGCCACAAATGCAGAACGGGGTGACGGTGTAGCCTTGCAAGATGCTGATTGATGTACGTCTTGAGCTGCAGGAGGTCTCGTCATTGGGGTGGTGGGGAGGGGCTACGGTTGCGGCCGCGTGAGGCGGGGGTGGGGATGGCTGGGCAAGGGGTAGCCGGGCAGAGGTGGGGTAGCCGAGGCAGGGTGGCCGAGGCGGCGGCTACGCGAGGCGAGGGAGACGGGGCAACCAGGCAGTGGCCGCCGGAGGCAGGGGAGGCGGGGGTTGCCGGCCGAGGTCGCGTCGGGGGAGGGGCTGCTCTGGGACGGTGGCTGCCGAGGCCGACGAGCATCAAAGCTTCTTGTCGAACCTCTCTGGAGCATTGATCAGATGATGGACGGCATGTATTAACCAGCCAATCAGAGGGTTAAAAACCAGCGTCGATTTAGTATAGTAAAAGAGGTAGTACTTAAGTATTTAACCAAACAATGTTCAGAAAGATGGGGAGACAAATCGATCCATTTGATAGAGTAATTCGGCCTTAAAATGACACCATAGACTGAAAGTGAATACTTTACTGGGGAATCATAATATTCATTTGTTGCCTGTTAGAATTAGTTTTCAAATGGTGGATTGTTCTTGTTATCGCCATTGATCAACCAGCCATTTGCCTCTACACAACAGGACTACTACTAAATATGAACTATTTAAACCACCTACTCTTGGAGTTTCTGAATTCAGAGATAATGAAAAAAATGTGAGTGGTTGCTATTAGCAGGTTGCAGTACGAGCTTGATAATTCAGACAGATGACAACGCGCGGATCTATAGCTGGGTATAAACAATTTGGGAATAGATGGGCATTGATTTGATCCACGAAGAAGTGTTCTGAACCTGACGATAACAAGCAATCAAGTCGGCTATGTTTCAGACGCCATCTTCTTCGTCCTGATCGCGACGCCACCCAACCACCCAACAAAAAGCCAGTTCACTGCACCGCGTCCACGGACCACCAAGGGGGGCGGCACCACGCTGTACCGTAGTTAGTGGGGCCACCAAGCCGGCGCAGCTTGTCAGTTGTCGCTCACTGCCATGCGGCACCCGCGACCGCTTCTTGATTGTTTGTGCAGTTCTACTGTTCGAGCGATTCCTCGCCTTCCTGACCTGTGTGTGGGGACGGGGCACGCCCACATCCTTCCTGCCTCCTCCCTTCCACATCCGGCTCTATCCATCCGTCGCCGCATCACAGTGAGAAACGCGCGAAGGTTACGGCGCTTGGGATCGCGTGGCTCGAGTTCCTGCGAGCCCCAGTCTTTCTTCCACTCCCAAAGGTGAGAACTTTGTGCTCTCGGTTGGTGGATTGGTTCCCATGGCGATGGGCTGATGGTTGCTGTTGATTCAGCCGTGGCCTGGCTCTGTATCCCTGTTCTTGGCTCCCGAGGCAGGACGGTTTCTCGCCTGCGGGCGAAATTGGGGCTCGTTTCGACGGATTTAGGTGGATTCGAGGGGGAATTTGGATGTGATCGGGCCTAAAGGTGGCGGCTTTAGTTGAATCAGTGTATGGGACTCTTGGATTCTTGTGATTTCTCTGTTCATCTAGTTGCAGTTAATGTCTGCTTCCGTGTTTGGCATTTGATTGGCATGGAATAATGGATAGATTAGGATTTGGTGGTCTGTGTGGTCGCTGGTTTGCTGGTTTTGGTTGATTGTGACGTGTAGCGACGGAGTTGACTGATAAGCGCGGTACTGAATTGGTTCTATGTTATTTTCCTGAGTTTCTTCAGTTTTCCACAGCGATTGCAGTGTATATGTGATTATCTTCATCTTGAAAAGATTCCTTGCTGTGAAAATATTTGTAGAACCGTTGGTGATGATTCATAGTCGATTTTGTTCTGTGTGAGATTAATTTCGACGGTGCTGCAGCGTGGTTGGATTGAAAGGTCTTGCTTTGAAGACTGTGTGCTAGTTTTATGTCAGTAGGTAATCTGCTAGTTCTTGTTTTTGTGTCCAGGCTTGCTTTGATAGGGTCAGACATGAGACATGTACTGTTGCTTTTAGCCTGGCACCTTGTTGGTAGTGCGATTCGTGGAAGTTACTTTGCAATTCGAATAATGTTCTCATCAAGAGCTTTTTTCTTCAAAGAAATCAAGAATTGCATGGTTCGTTAATGTCTATCCATTATTGATATTTGCTCTTCTGGTTTTTGCAGTACATTACTTGGTGTTTCACATTTAAATGGGATCAGAAGGACCCTCAGTTATTACTGTCCATGTTACTGGATTTAAGAAGTTTCATGGGGTTGCTGAGAACCCAACTGAGAAAATTGTGAGCAATCTTAAATCTTTCATGGAGAAGAGAGGGTTGCCAAAAAACCTTGTACTTGGAAGCTGTACTATTCTCGAAACAGCAGGGGAGGGAGCACTTGGCACATTATATAAAGTCTTAGAATCTGCTATTCCAGACAGAGAGAATGGGCCATCGACTCAGGGACAAGTAATTTGGGTTAGTTCTCAACTCACTATTGACTTGATAGCATGCCTAGGAGCTAGGATAAAGTTTAACGAAACAGCTTATCCTTAACGTTTAGCTGCACTTTATCTGTTCTATTATTTAACATGTTTTCATTCTATTGTCAAGGAAGTTAGTGTCAATAGACGCCAGTTCAACTGCCAAGTTTTAACATGCTATTGCGCTTCGTGGATATATTATCTGATACTTAATTTGGATTAGTGAGCATAGATTCTTTTTTGTCCTATATTATCCAAGAAACTTCTTTTTGTCCTTCATGCGCAATTGTCACTTCCTGGGTGGACTAGTTTTAATGGTCTATTGCTAGTTCATATGCTTTGTCGCGTAGCGAAGATTCACCGAGTTAACAAGAAACTGTTTATCTATATCTTTTGTGTGATAAAATTCTTATTGTGTAACTATATGATCATCTTAGAGCACTTTTTTTTATGAAAACTAAGCTTAAATTAATATCTGGAATAGAATAAGGTTCTTAATTTGATAATGTGCCATTCATATTATTTCCATATTGAACATTTTCCAGATCCATTTTGGAGTGAATAGTGGCGCAATGAGGTTCGCACTTGAGAATCAGGCCGTCAATGAAGCCACCTTTCGTTGCCCGGATGAGCTAGGATGGAAACCTCAGGTTGCCTTTTTGGCCATTTGGCGAATTCTGCTATCTACACTCCAAATCTTGTCATCATGTTTAACCAGCTCCATTGTTCCTGTGCAGCGGGTCCCTATTGTGCCATCTGATGGGGGCATCTCACGGACGAGAGAGGTAAATATTGAGGGTGTGTTCGGTAGTGATTTTTGGAGCTGTGCGTTTTACTGCACAATACTACTGCCACAGTAAAAACTAGAAATAGGGCCTGCAGCGGCAGCCAGCTCTTCCGCTGATATGACCTGCTGCTTGTAGATATGATTTAATGCATTCTATTTCTTTTTCATGGAATCCTCATGCTGCACATTCCCTTGTCCTTAAAAAATGTCGCAAGTTTGTAACCATAGTTAACAAATGTGTTTGGTTGAACCTAGTAAAAACATTCCACAGAAGTCGAAGTATGATAATCCAACCCTTTGTATTGTTTTTAATTTGAATCAGAAAACTTTAGGCAAGAACTTGTTTCCATTGTTTAATTAAAAAGGGATCACCTAACTAATGTGAAAAGTTATATTTATGTGACCAAAGCAAGATACCTGTTCTTTCGAAAAATCATTGATAACTTTTTCACACAAGATGTTTGAACAGGCTACAGAGAAGATGGTACCCAATCTTTTCTTCTCCCTCATTGTAATTAAAACAACTTCTGTTCACCAAATATAAGGAAATAAAATGGAGCTTGGTGACCTCTTTTGGAAAGTTGGCTTGGATATCTTTTATATACATCTTGAAACGAACTACTTTATATGGATTTTACATGTGCACCTTTATATGAGTGCAAGCTCAAAGTTTTGGGCTTCTGACCTTCTGTATGGGAAGCATTGTTGATCTTGACACTAAACATATTCTAATGAACTGTTCATGATCAACCAGACTACCCTGCCAGTGATAGAATTAACCAAGTCACTCCGCAAGATAGGCTATGATGTTGTGCCTTCAGATGATGCTGGTCGATTCGTATGCAACTATGTATACTACCACTCTCTCCGGTTTGCAGAGCAACATGGCACCAAATCACTTTTTGTGCATGTGCCCCTCTTCACGACGATTGACGAGGAGGTTCAGATGCATTTTGCTGCTTCCCTGCTTGAACTTATTGCCTGCACAAACTAGGAACAACAGTTTAAAGGTTGGTCCATACAGTACTCTTTTTTTTTCCATTTTATTACTGCAAGAAGAGCACAGTGTAACCCTTCGCTGCGTGGTCTTGTAGATCAGTGATCCTATCTCAAATATGTAGAGCTGGAAGCAAACTTAATAAGGTGGTGTGGACATTGAAGATGTTGATGATCTTGCTCTAGAGTGTCTTTAAGGAGGAGAAAAAAAGGGTTGCGCAGGGTGTATCTCCCTGTGGTGAAATGCGGCTCGTATGCCATTGCATAATGTTGTAAATGTGCCTTATATATAATTGAGATCCTGGTTTCAATAAAACAGACAGGTCGTTGTAGTGGATGCATGTCATGCAATGAATTGTTAAGGTGTGTTTTTTCAATCGTTAGTGGTTGAATGGTGACTCGCATTATGATTTTAAATGCCTGATCGACCTTATCCCATTTTGCTTGTGTTTGCAACAATCATCATTGAGGGAGAGTATTCGAAAGAACAAGAGCTAGCTCGAGAGAACTAGTGGTGGACTAATGCAAGTGTGCTGCTGGTCCGGAGTCTATCGTCTGAGGAAAGGAAATTTAGGAGCTGTTACCTCTATGCAAATAGAAACGACTCTTCGAGGACTATTCTTTTACAGAACGCTACCCTGGAGCAGAATGTAACCCAACGAAACACGTCTCAAATTGAATCGTCTGAGATGTTTTTGTAGTTATGCTACTTGTAAACCAACGAAACACAAGTTTCAAAGCTGATATGATGGTCTAGGAAGCAATTACTATGTGTCCCTCACTGCCGAGTCACTGACACACATATTCGAAGTCTATCCAGCAGTTAGTGGACAGTAAGTCAGACAATCAACACGTGGTGGACATAGATTTGATTGGTAGTCCATCCGTTACAAAATATAAGTATTTAAAATCAAATTTTTATCATTTGATCATTAATAATATATAATCAATAATATTTATTATATAAAAATTAAATTTTTTAAATTTAGCATTAAATAAATTTTCATAAAAATATATTTTTATATTAAAAATTATGTAATTTTTAAATATTGTTAGTAAAAGTTAAAAAATTTAATTTTATTCAAACTTAAAAATGTTTATATTTTGAAATGGAGGTAAATACGTAAAGCAAGAGATTTTCCGAACAATAAAACAGTATTAGGAAGAGATCCATATATGATAAAAGTCAACAGAAACAGCACAGTTTACAATGTTATTAGTGATCCTATAAAAAATGTTAATAGTGGGATCAAGCTGAGTTACAAAAACTAATGAGCAAACGGAAAGATATGGGCACACATGCACACTAGTCATTACAGTATTACTAGTTGACAACGCGGCAGTTCCTTCTGATCTCGCCGCTGGCGCCGGTCTTCACCTCGATGGCGGCCATCTTCACCATCGCAGCCGCGAACTTCTGCTCCCACTGCCGGGAGTCGAAGGCGTTGAAGAACACCATCTGCGACGTCTGGTCCGACGCCAGCAGCGCCGCGTCGGAGTCGAACAGCACGTTGCGGCTGAGCACGTTCCGGTAGTATTGGTTGTCTATCCTGTTGGGCGTCACAAAGTCCTGCGCCACCATCGGGTCGTTGCTCGTGCTCGGGTTTGGCGGGCACTGCTGCCTCAGCCGGCCGGCGAGCAGCGGGTTCATGTCGGAGGAGTTGCGCATGGTCATGCGGCCGGTGCAGGACGAGCAGTGGGACTGGCCGACGCTGTGCGCGCCGGAGAGCACGACGAGGTCGTCGACGTTGAGGTTCTTGGCTGCGAAGCTGGCGATGAGCTGCGGCAGCTTGAAGAACGGCGGGGGAAGGTGGGCGAGCGTGTCGCTCGCGAGCGACACGCGGCCGTCACGGCGGCCTCCTGGAAGACGGAAGTTGATCCGGCCGCCGCTGAGGAAGTTGGTTGCGTCGCGCGCGGCGAACTGGACGATGTCGGCGCAGGAGACCATGCCGGGGCAGGCCGCCTCGAGCTTGCCCTTGGCCGCGTCGATCACCTCGTAGCCGCGTAGGCTGGGGAAGTTGGGAATGCCGAGCTTCTCCGGCTGCGGGTTCGCAGGCGTCGGGTCCAGCAGCACGGACGCGTCGCAGCCCTGGTCAAACAACACGTACGTCACACACATCCATACGTTCGCATGATCAACTACAGCAGTCTGTAACATTTATCTACACATCCAATGTTTACGTACGCGGTACGCTCTATAATAACTACCTGGACGAAGCAGTCGTGGAAGGCCATTCTGATGAGTCCCCCGCCGATGCCGGGGTTCCTGGCCATCGCGTCCCTCACGACATCGCTGATGATCAGCTCGGCGCGAGGGCACGATTGCTTGTAGAAGTCGGCGGTGAGCCCCGCCGGAACAGGGGGCGGCGGTGGAGCCTGGATGGGCGGGCTTGCGGTCGCCGGGCTCGGCGGTGGCGAAGCTTGGGTGGAGGAGCTTGCACTCGGCGGCGGCGAAGCTTGGAGGGGCGGGCTTGCGATCGGCGGTGGAGGAGCCTTGATGGGCGGGCTTGCCATCGGTGGGCTCGGCGGCGGCGAAGCTTGCATGGGCGGGTTGACCAGCGCCGGCGCTGGAGAGCCCGGCGGGGTCGGGCTCGGCGGGTAGGTTGCATTGTTCCCTCCCTGAGCAGCCACGACCACAGCGCCGAGAAACGAAACCACGATGAAAACCGCAAGCTTAGCCATGTTTATGACGGTCTCGCTCTCACAGCTAGCTGCACACTCTACAGTGTGACACGAGGAGAGCTAGCTAGCTGCACACTTTATAGAGCAGTCGGCAGGCACGAGGTTGGCTTGGTCAAGCGGTCGACTTCGACATTGCAGTTTATTTTAGCGCATGTCGAAGCAAAATTGTCAGCTACGAACATGGATGGCCAACGCATCATCAGCTCACTACTCCAAGCTATCTAGGTTTCTATGAAAAGAAACCCCAACATGCTGTTGTTCGACTTTGACTTGCTCCATTTCTACTTACTGTGTTACTCTCTTCGATTTTAAATTATTGACACCGTTGATTTTTAACATTAATTTTAAATATTTTTTTTATTCAAAAATTTATTCAAATATTTAAAATTTTGTTATTATTTGTTTTATCATTAATAAAAGTTAAATTATATCTAATAATTTTATATATTTGAACAATTTTTTAATAAAACAGATGGTAAAATTTATGTCAACAGTATCAATAATTTAAAAATAGTTTTCTACGTTGGCTGATGGTCCTAAATGGAACAGGCTATCACATTGCAGAGGTGTTTCAGGGGAGGGCGCTGTCCTGGAATCGCTAGAAATGAAGATCAGTTCGAACAATAATTCGATGCACCAGTAGGTGCAGCATGCAACTGTACATGTGTATAGATCTAGTTGCCTGCAGACTGACATCATAATCTGGTTCTCAAGTTGCACCGGGGAGCTGACGATCGAGCAAGCCAGAGGTAGACGAAGCTTCGCTCCTGAATGAGGGCCGGCCCTAAGCACGGAACGAGTTCATATTTTGGGCTCTTTCTTATCAATATTATCAAACATGATATAGTATAATTATTTTAGTTATGGTATATGCAAATAGTATCATAAGTTTTAAAGTTTCATAATATAACTTCAAAATTTATTTATGGTTCCTGTGAAATTCTTTTTAAACCACATCTTCAAAAATTATTTATATTTTACTAATATATGCATCCCATCGAGGGACCGAGCAGGCACAAGTCTCGCACCTCCCCGGGACCGATCCTTTGCAGAATGTAATCTGCCGTGCAGGGAGTTTTCTTGATACGGAAATTGATGCGGCCGCGACGCGTAGGACAGAGTGCGCAAGCGAAGAACATGCATGTTGATTCTCCACCCAAAAAAAAAGGGCAAAGAACATGTTGACCATACGGGGTGGGCCGACCAGGCTGAATTGGCACTGGGCTTCCCGTTTTCATGTTAACTTTGCTGGATGGGCTGACCAGGCAGAATTCGCGGGCTTCATATTAGAAGTCGAAGAACGTCGATGGCAGGAAGTCTGGTGAGACGCGGCCGTCGAAGCGTCAGCCAGGGAGAGCGTAGTTGACCTTGCCTTTGCTGAGGAAGAAGAAGGGGGCGTCGCGCGGCGCCGAGGAATGCGGTCGAAGAAGGAGGCGTCGCTCGTCGAACAGTTAGGGATATTTGCACGAAGCAGCCGCGCGGTGCCGAACCGAACAAGGCCGGAACAGCGAAGAACTCGGTTGGTCGCCATGTTTTCCGGCGTGCGCTCAATCGCCCGGATGATAGCCGGCCGGCTGGGCAGTGGGGCTGCGTGCCTGCGCTCTTCGATCTGCTGAACGGTTACCGTTGGAACCTGGGATGATCAGTGGACACAAGGGAATAACATTTCGGAAAACCATCAGGGATATTATTCTGCGTCATGAAACATTACTTTCGTGGTGGTTTTAGTTTTCAAAATCACATAGCATCCATTATTTTTAACTATTAACTCTGATCACGGTACTTCTTCGCATTACTTCGTGTGTTCTCCAATGGTTCGGCGAAAAAATAGGGTGAAAAAAATTTGGTTCAAAGACAGAAAAAACGGAAGTTTATTGGATCATCTCTGATTTTGAATTGTCTACATCATCACGAGGGCAATAAATCAGCATGATCATCTGAATGCAACGAAAGAATGGATAAAGAGCTTCTGAAGATGAGGCAAATGTGACAGGAGTGGCCAAATGTTGCAGTTCTCCGATGTTGTCGGTCGATGTGGTGTGCGTAGCTAGTTGACGACGCGGCAGTTCCTCCTGACCTCGCCGTTGGTCGCGGTCTTGATCTCGATGTTGGCCATCTTCACCATCGCCCTAGCGAACTTCTTCTCCCACCGCCTGCTTCTTCTCGCGTTGTCGCGCACCATCGCCGCCGTCTGCTGCGACGACATCAGCGACGCGTCGGAGTTGAACAGCACGTTGCGGCTCAGCACGTTCTTGTAGTACTGGTTGTCCAGCACGTTGGGCGTGACGACGTCCTGCACCACGGTGGGGTCGTTGTTGAAGTTAGGGTTGGCCGGGCACTGCCTCCGCAGCGCGGCGGCGAGCGCCGGGTTCATGTCGGACGGCGGCGTGCCGATGCGGTCGGAGAAGGACGAGCAGTGGGAGCGCCCGACGGTGTGTGAGCCGGAGAGCACGACGAGGTCGTCCACGCTGAGCCCCTTCACCTTGAAGCTGTCGACGAGCTGGGTCAGGTTGAACGACGGCGGCGGCAGGAACGCGAGCGTCTCGTTCTCGAACGAGATGCGCCCGTCCAAGCGTCCGCCGGGGAGCGCGTAGCTGACTTTGCCTCCGCTGAGGAAGTAGGCGGCGTCGCGGGCCGCGAACTGGACGATGTCCGCGCAGGAGACTTTGCGCGGGCAGAATCTCTCGAGCGCCGCCTTTGCCGCGTCGACCACCTCGAACCCGCGCAGGCTGGGGAAGTTGGGCGGGCCCAGCTTCTCCGGACGCGGGTTCGCCGGCGTTGGGTCCAGCAGCACGGACCCGTCACAGCCCTGCATTACGCGCCAATTACAGTACTGTCAGCATGTCCGTCACACGCGCGCCCATCCATGCACGTACATATACATCAAGATATATAACAAGTTACAAACAGAGGTGCCTGGTTACGTGCCTGGACGAAACAGTCATGGAAGGCCATGCGGATGAGTCCGGCGCCGATGCCGGGGTTCTGGCGGACGGCCTTGCCGACGACTGCCCGGACGACGAGCTCCGCCGGGGGGCAGGTGCGGATGTAGTGCCCGAACCTGAGCCCCTGGCACGTGGCGGCCAGGAGCAGCACGCACGAGAGCCAGATCGCAGCCCTAGCCATCGCCACTCGCTTTCACTTGATCAGGTGCTGGCAGAGCTAGCTAGCTCGGTCGAGTGAGTGAGTTGGTGATGGCCTTCGTCTCCGCTGCTCCTCTATTTATACACACCAAAGTCAACGGCCTCTTGCTTTGCCTCTCGGGACGTTGTTCCTTCTAGCTGGTGATCGAACAGCGACGGCATGTGCTCTTGGGGCGCGATCGGGCATCCCCGCGGGATGCGCGCGTGGCGAACATGCGGTCACAACTCAGCATTTGAGCCGTGTCTCCATTGGCCGGCTTGGCTTCTCCACGGCGGGTTGCCAAGCCAGGAAGGCCGCCATGTGAGCATCTCACTGTTGTCAGGGATAATATTTCCTTTCTGCTTAGCTCTTCTGAAAGGATGTTTGCCCCACATTCTAACAATCATTCGATGTTATTTAGGGTTTCGTCTCTTGGAGTCAAACGCTAGCTTACTGTTTGCCACATGCGTGGTTTCGTTGACAGCTTGGCTTGGCACATGTCAAACTGGACAGGTCGATGCATCACTGGTCGAGCCTGCGATCGAGGAGCATGTCTTGATCGATCGATGCAATAGGAAAACAATTGACTCTGAATGTCTGATGTCAGGATGAGCGGCCCGATTCACTCTGTCCACCATGGTTCAGTTCCTTCGTCTTGCAGTGCGCCCATGTCCAAGAAAGGCATGATCATCTTCATGCGCAATGCAACCCGGAAACCCTAGCTAACAGGACACGGTTCCTGATTTGTCTGCGCGCACAGAAATGACACAGGACAAGAGGCGATCACATACGACCGCTAATCGGTCCCATATTGGATCGATGCAGAATTCATGCAGATAAAAATAAAATTAAGATAATTCCCTTACCGACCGTTAGTTGAATAAACGAGTCGGCATGCATGTGATGTGTTCTTCCTTCTGCACGCAGGACAATGTTTATCAGTAGTCAACTGGAATGCAGCGGAGAAGCTTCTCTCATTTGGACGGAACTGCACTGCGAGATTTTTTATTATTATTATTGGACTAAAATACTTCCTCCTTCTTAATGATTTTTAACTGTCATTGGCTTTTAACAACATCCTATAATTATTTGTATTAGCCACTAGATAAATAACTTTGCGCCATTTCAAAGATAACTTATATTGGGAATAGCCACTAACTGTTATGCTCTTTCTTTATTAAATATACATTTTTAGGAGGTATACTGATTTTGTCCGCAAATATGTCCCCGAAATCTGTTGCTCACAATCAAGTTTCAAAAAATTGAGAAAGATTTTTTTTTGTGTGGTACACTTATAATTAGGGCCCTGCCTCTCCAGTATCGACGTTAGCATTTTCCTTGCCCGTCAACATGCATTGGGCTGGAGTATAGCCCATCCAAAAGTCCAGTTCCTTCAACTTGGTCCCAGTCCAGTATCTACGCTAGCACTTTTCTAGCCCATTAATATGCATTGGCCGGAATATGGCTCATCCAAACAAATTCCAGTCCAGCTCCTTTAACTTAATTCCAGTCCAGTATCTACGCTAGCACTTTCCTAGCCCATCAATATATAGTGGGCCGTGATTTGGCCCAGACAAAAAATTCCAGTCCAGCTCCTTTCCTTAACTTAATTCCAGTCCATTATCTACGCTCGCGTTTCTAAGGCCCATCATCATGGATTGGGCCGGAATTTGGAGGGAGTGCATGTTTTCCCTCATCACCTCCCAGGCCACTTGTCGTCGCCGTTGGCCCTGCCATATGAACGGCGACAGAAATATCCAGTAACACTTGCATGGATTGTGGACTTTTTGTGGGCGCAGCTTCGCCTCGGCCACGAAGTGACGAAGACTCGGCCAACTTCGCTGCCCAGTCATGCCAAAGATCACGATGATGGAAAGAAAAGAGGTATGCATGCTTGCTACGACAGGAAAGGAAATTGAATCCACCAGTTTATTTAATTAGTATTATATTTCACTTCTCGAGCCATGACCATGTCAACGTAATCCGTTCAAAAGAAGAAGAAGAAGAAAATAGTAGTAAGCTGTGACGCAGCGCCGCGGCACTGGACGTTGCCAACATCTAACTACCTCATCCGCGTTCAACAAATCCGGCGAGGAGACAACCAGGCAATGGCCATTGGATGCCGATATCAAAAGGCGAGGGCGACTTGATGATGACGCTTTACGTTCCTTCAGGTCAGCTGCTCGTGCTCCTGGCTCCTGCCACCTTCGACGGAAGGATTCGCGTCCACAGCGGCGGCGCGCCACCACGAAACGCGGAGATGACCGTTTCTTCAAGTTCAACGCGCGTTCACTCTTGTTCCTGTCACCTATAAGTAGCAGCCGCAGCCCGGCCGGAGGAGAGCACAGCACACGCAATCATCAGTTCATCAGTTTGCGGCAAGATCGAAGAACCGTTCGACGAGCTGATCGAGAAGAAGAAAAGATGTCGATCAAGCTCGCGGCACTCGTCACCTTGCTCGCGCTCCTCGCCGGGCCGGCGGCGGCGCAGTCCCAGCGGGGGCCCTTCGTCTGCTTCAACGGGTGGCTGAGGCTGCCGAGCTTGAACCCGCAGCTCTGTCGCTCCAGACCGGACTTCCGGCCGCGGTCCAGGGTGCCTGCTCCCTCCGGGGAAGGGCTCAGCTACGGCTACTACAACAGCAGGTGCCCCAGCGCGGAGAGGATCGTCAGGGATGCCGTGACGAAGGCCGTGGCCGCGTACCCCGGCATTGGCGCCGGGCTCATCCGTCTCTTCTTCCACGACTGCTTCGTGCGGGTACGTCTCTTCTTTCACTCTGACATGCATGTCGTTTCAGCATGTGTTAGCTTCGAAACATAAGCACTGAATGCTAATGGTTGGATTGGATTCTGTGACGATGATGATGCAGGGCTGCGACGCTTCCGTTCTCCTGACACAGACCGCGACCGGGAACAGCGACGTCGAGAGGGAAGGTCCACCGAACCAGAACAGCCTGCGCGGGTTCGAGGTGATCGACGAGGCGAAGGCCGTGATCGAGGCGGCCTGCCCGGGCGTCGTCTCCTGCGCCGACGTCGTCGCCTTCGCCGCGCGCGACGCGTCCAGCGTCCTCAGCAACGGCAGGGTCAACATCCAGATGGCGGGCGGCCGCCTCGACGGGCGCGAGTCGTTCGCCAACGAGACGGACCAGCTCCCGGGGCCGTTCTCCAACATCACCCAGCTCAAGGACAGCTTCGAGGACAAGGGGCTCTCCTTCGAGGAGATGGTCACGCTGTCCGGCGCGCACACCATCGGCCGCGGCCGCTGCGCGTTCGTCTCCGGCCGGTTCGCCGACATGGACCCCACCCTCGCGGCCAAGCTCAGGGCGCAGTGCAACGGCGACGACAACACCTTCGTGAACCAGGACGACGTGACGCCCAACGCCCTGGACAAGCAGTACTACCAGAACGTGGTCGACAGGAAGGTGCTGTTCAACTCGGACGCCGTGCTCAGCTCCATGGAGAGCATCGCGGAGGTGACCCAGAACGCGAACGGTGGGGGCACGTGGGAGAGGAAGTTCGAGCAGGCCATGGAGACCATGGGAAAGATCGGGGTCGTGACCACAGCCGGCCAGGGCGCCGAGATCAGGAAGGTGTGCTCCAGAGTGAACTAATGCCGATTGGTGGTTAGTTGATTCTTATGTCGTCGCCAGGAAGATGTCTTACGTACGTCTTGATTCAACCCTTGTATCATTGTTGGTCTTCTCAAATACAACTGCATTCGTATTGACGTTTTCAAAACAATGAATAAATAAAGGTGCAACATCAGTGCGCCATGCTATTTTTTTTTTCCAATGGGACTTTGAATATTATTCCTGCATTTCTGCTGTCAATTCCTTGACGTTGAACTCTACTACTTTATTTGTGCCTTATTTAATTTGGATATTTCATTTCTTTGCTAAGTGAGGTTTGAGAAGGGAGAGGGATAAAGCACTCACCGCCATGTTCTCACACACATTTCTGCAACGTGGGCCCTCCATCTTATTTGAGATGAACAATGGGCCGTTCCAAGCTAAAATTAATAGCAGCCTAGCCCATATGAATATGAACCCTCCTACTTCAAACCGAGAGAGTGGATTTTTTTCACCTCCCCCATACCTATCGCGGCATCGCATGAGGCCGGGGGGGGGGGGGGGGGGGGGGGGGGGGGGGGGGGGTTTGAGGATCAGTCAACTTAAAGGCAGCCAAGCTGACGTGTGCACCTCTACCTCACATGACCCATAAATCAATTCTCAAAAACATGGTTGATTTAACTCAACATAGAGGGGGGGGGGGGTTTAGCGTCTGAGATCCCCCCCAACCCCATCTTTTTTTCCCCTCGGTGGCCGCAGCTCATGAGCTCATCTCTACAACTGTAGGGCTGTGAGATTTGAACAATTGAAATAAGGTGTGTTGATGACGCCGCACACCTTTCTGATCTCGCTGTTGGCAACGGTAGTTTAGTTATAGTGATAGAAAAAAGAAATTGGCTAACAAAATTATTGTGATGGAAAGAAGAGCAATAGTGATAATTAAAGCTCCAACGTGGGGGATATCCTGTTAGTTTAGTTATGAATCAAATATCTTTCTCAATGAATTGATCCAATTGCGCGTGCAATTGTGACAAGAGATCTATGTCCAACTACTAAAAGATACAGCCGTTAGACTGCCCTTCCCGGGATTTCTCCAGTTCATCAGGCCACTTGCTGCTGAAAATTTAAAATTGTTGTTGGTGTGCATGACTACACGCATCCACGTATAATTTAGTTTCTGACTTTACAATCCGTACACCGTTTATGTTCGAGGAGGAGAAATATTTCGCCGATGGTTGGTAAACACTGCCAAACCCATCTGAAAGATGGAGCAGCAGTGCATACATACAAAAAAGAAGAGTGGTGATAATCAGAGTTCGAAGAACCACTGTCATTCCACTTGCCAGCACACTTGTGGGATAACAAACCCAACCGAACGCCGGTCCGATCGACCGTCGGTTACTGTCTTCTTCCTCCTCCAGCTAGCAGAAACAACAACCTGTGGCGGAGCAGGGAATGTCAACCGTCCGAGCTGCGCAGTTCCCGCGCCGAGCATGTTCCCGCCTTGACTTTCTGCCACAACGTGCTGCCCAAAACTATTCCTCCGAACAGACATTCGACCGATCCCGGTCGTGCATCCTTGGGTTCGTTGATCCTTGCCTCTGCTCCATCTATAAATGGAGCTCAGAGGTGCGCGCTCCCTCACCACAAGCACCATCCCTCTTGTCAGTGGAGCACTAGCAAGGTTTCTAGCTAGCACCGGACGACCGGAGCAAGATGGCTAAGCTCGCCGTGTTGGCCGTGCTAGCGGTGCTCGGTTGTGTGGCGCGCACGGCGACGGGCCAAGGCTACGGCGGCTATTATCCTCCTCCCGTCTCGGCGCCGCCCAGCCCAAGCCCCTCGGCGAGCCCGCTGAGTCCTCCGACCGCGAGCCCTCCCCCTCCGGCGCCGCCCAGCCCAAGCCCCTCGTCGAGCCCGCCGAGTCCACCGTCCCCGAGCCCTCCGGCGCCGGCGGGTCTCAAAGTCGGCTACTACAAGCAGACGTGCCACCGCGCCGAGGACATCGTGCGGGATGTCGTCCGTGGCGCTGACCCCGGCATCAAGGCTGGCCTCATTCGCTTGTTCTTCCACGACTGCTTCGTCCGGGTACGTGACTGTTCGTAGTCATATTACTCGCGTGTCCTTTCTTTGTTTTTAAATTAATATCATCGTTGATTTTATTCAAATTTGATTGCTTTTTTTATTTAAAAATTTTGTTTAAATATGAAAATTTTAAGTTGTAATTAAATAACTTTAATAATAAATTAAATAATAATAAAATATATAATATTTATTAATATTTTTTTGAATAAGATAAAGTGAGAAAGACGGAAGGAGTATATATCAATAGTCTCACGCTGCGAAAGAGCTATAGTAATACAATATGCACGTGCATGTGCATGGCGGTTGTTTCTTCCTGTGCAGGGCTGCGACGCCTCCGTCCTGCTCGACCAGACCGACCCCAACACCCCCACCGAGAAGCAGGGCATCCCGAACCTGAGCCTGCGCGGGTTCGAGGTGATCGACGCGGCGAAGGCCCGACTCGAGAAGGAGTGCCCGGACGTGGTGTCGTGCGCGGACGTCGTCGCCTTCGCCGGGCGCGACGCGTCTTACTTCCTCAGCAACAAGAAGGTCTACTTCAAGATGCCGGCGGGGCGGTACGACGGCCGCGTGTCGCTGGCCAGCGACACGCTCCCGAACCTGCCGCCGCCGTTCGCCGGCGTGCAGCGGCTCAAGGACATGTTCGCGGCTAAGGGGCTCGACGCCGACGACATGGTGACGCTCTCCGGCGCGCACACCGTCGGCCGCTCCCACTGCTCGTCGTTCTCCGATCGCGTCCCCGCGAACCGGTCCGACATCGACCCGGCCCTCGCGGCGTCGCTGGAGCGGCAGTGCGCGTCCGCCGACGGCAGCGACAACACCGTCGTGCAGGACGTCAACACCCCCCACAAGCTGGACAACATGTACTACAAGAACGTGATCAGACACGAGGTGCTGTTCGCGTCCGACGCCGCGCTCCTGACCGCGCCCGACACGAGCGCGCTGGTGCAGGCAAACGCCAAGTCGCAGAAGCTGTGGGAGGAGAAGTTCAAGGCGGCCATGGTGAGGATGGGCAACGTCGAGGTGAAGACCGCCGTCGACGGTGAGATCAGGAAGCAGTGCCGCTTCGTCAACTGATCGTGGTGGCTGCGAGAACTGATGCGTCGGTCTGCCGTTTGGGATTATTTTGTTCATTTGGTTTATTTATTTTTCGTCCATCCTAATTAAAGTCTTGCTCATTGTTTGTACTACCACTACTACAATTTACGCTGTACTCGTACACTGTAATCTTTCTACTGAAAGTTTTTTTGGTGCCGCGATCCTACCGATCTGGAATTCAAGCGCCTGAATAAAAGGTCAAGCAGTCAAGCTAGCGAGCTCGACAGCGCAAGGCGCACGCAAAAGCCGGAAAAAAAATTCCCTGCGGCAAGGCGCAGCGCTGCGAACCGAGCCTTGATCGCTGCCACGTGGTGCCGGTAGGAGATCGAACGGGGGCGCCGCTCGCTCGTTCCCAGCGGCAGCGGCTCACTGGTTGCTCGATCCTAGCGGCTCGATGACGGCTTGCTCGCGGCGCGTTCCATTGGCGGGGAGACGGTTTATTTCAGTTCGCAGCCCTCAACCGATCGTGTCCCCCACCCTGGGTCTCCATCATCGTCCTCGACGCTAGCAACCGCCGGCCATGGAGCGGCTCCGCTCTTGATTCCGAACACAGTCGGCTGGTGCAAAAAAAAAAAAAAATGCCGGCCTTATCAGTGCTTGATGTTGTACATGCTGGCTGCTGCAAGACGCTGCAATCGAAAGGAGAACCAGCAGGCTGTGACGCTGATCGAGTGCAGCCGAGGACTGAGACGGTGGCAGCGGCGAGATGGATGAGCGAGGTGATTTGGGATTGAGAGAAGAGCCGTTGCCCTAAGCTGAACCAATAGATGACTCCCCGACAGGGACCGGGCACCACGCTGCTCGCTGGAACGAGCGAGGCTCCCGTTCGATCTCCCACGGGCACCACGCGGCAGCGATCGAGGCTCGGTTCGCAGCGCGCCGCCCCTTCGTCGCAGGGAATTTTTTTCCACCGAAAAGCCGGGGTGCGCCGCACACCTCCTCACCAGGCGAATACCACGTACGCCTCTGACGTGGCCAAATTAAAGATAATAAACGAAATTAGCTGGCGCATAAGATGAAGTCACACCCAACTAAAGACACACGTGCAGTAACATTGGCTGATTGACACAACATTACATACACCAAGATACGTCCAGGTCGACGGTTATCGCACACGAACATACAACCCACACAAAGTTCAGACTTCAGAAACACCTCGTCACACCAACATCGCGGCCGCCGCACGGGGCCGGTTCCCTTGACGAACGCCGGCCGCCGTCGCTCCTCCAAACCATCCATCTAGACCTTGGTGAAGCGGAGGTAGCCCTTCTTGGACGGCAGGTCGGCGGTCTGGAACCCCTGCGGGAACATCTTCTTTGCCTCCTCGTCCGACACCCCGGGCGCGATGACGACGCACTCGCCGGGCTTCCAGTTCGCCGGCGTGGCGACCTTGTGCTTGGCGGCGGTGAGCAGCGAGTCGACGGCGCGCAGCACCTCGTCCATGTTCCGTCCGGTGCACGCCGGGTACAGGAAGCTGAGCTTGACCTTCTTGTCGGGCCCGACGATGTGGAGGGTGCGGGACGGCAGGTTCACCCCCTGCGCGTCCTTCTCGTCGGGGTCGACCATGTTGAGCTGCTTGATGGCGGAGCGGTCCGGGTCCGCCAGGATCGGGTACGTCAGCTTCGTCCCCGGCTTGTACGCCTCGATGTCCTTGATCCACGCCTTGTGGGACTCCGCGTCGTCGCACGAGATGCCCAGCAGCTTCACGCCGCGCTTCTCGAACTCCGCGGCGTACCCCGCCATCGCCGCCATCTCCGTCGTGCAGACCGGGGTGAAGTCAGCTGCGGATTAAAATCATGCACGCATGATGGTGAATTTTTTTTTCTTTACTCAGAAAGCAAATTAAGCCAACAAACTGTCAAAGCAAGCGAAGCGTACGTACCGGGGTGGGAGAAGATGATGGCGTAGCCGTCGCCGACGAAGTCGTGGATGCCGATGCGGCCATGGGTGGAGTCCAGCTTCAGGTTGGGGACGGTGTCGCCGATGGTGAGGCCCGGCATGGTCGATGTAGCTTGCGAGCTCTTTTCAGTGGATGTTACGGATCGAGAAGGCGCTGGGTGCAGCATATGTAGGCGCGGCCGGTGATGGCACTGCGCGGAGAGGTGGCAGCCGGGCGAAGCGCATGGGCGCCGCGTAGATGGCCTCGTGGCAGCTGCGTTCCGTCAGTGCGCATGGCCTCATGCCCACCTAACTGGCCTTGTCATCAGAGTTCGGAGTCAGTTGAGAGTGGGGACAGGTTTGGACTTGTTCTAGATGGTCTGGGCTTCGAGGGCTTTTATTAAGCCTCCCATGTCCAAAAAAAAAATGGAGAGTCGGTCAACTAGTCAGCCGGCCCATTAAAGCTTGCGATGACTGGGCTGGTAGGCCCGAACGGAAAAGGCCGATTTTGTCATTCTTCGTCCCTCCCTGCGGCAGCCTTGGGCCCTTTGTAGTCAACAAATTATCGGGCGGCCCTCGCCCTCGCCGTTTCAAGTTTGTACGAGTCGAGGAAATCGACCTCCCATTCCAAGTTCGATTTCAAATTCCGCCGCCTCGCTCCACTCACACGCGCCCGCCTCGTCGCCTCCCTGTCACTCACGCCGAGCTCCATGGCGACGCGGGAAGGTACGCCGAGCCCAATCCCCGGGCATCGACCATGCTGGGTAGGCCTCTCCGTCGCGCACTGTCACTGACCCGCTTCTCTCTCTCTCCTCGGCGCAGGCGACCCATGGTCGGAGATCGTGGCCAGCGGCGGGTCGCGGGCCCATATCGGCGTCGTGTACGGCCGCCGCCGGGCCCGGGAGGCGTCCACGCAGAGGAGCCTGGAGACGTAAGGACTCCCCCCGCCGCTCGTGCACCCCGGGCCCATCGCCGACGGCCGACCGTTCGGTGGTTCGGTCCTAGGTTTATGGTTTTGGATTGCCTATGCTGGGTTCATCTGACATGGCGGTGGGGATTTTTGGTTTGCGCAGGCGAGGCAGCTTGGTTGGTGAGCAGCGGCCGAGCTTCGTGCTGAGCAAGCGGACCAGCTGGAACCGGTCGCTCTCCATCAGGTGCGCGTAGCTTCGATTTTTCTAGCTTTTTGATAAGTCGCAGGGAGCAAGGATAATGTTACTGAGCCGTTCAGAGGTTGACCTTACACAGTTCTTAGTACCGGAAATTGCTGCGGTCTGACATATACACATGGAATTCGTTTTGATGTGAATTTCATCTTTGCCAGCTACTTGCAGTTAGCTGTAGACTTAGTTTAAGCATTGAGGTATCTGGAACTGAGGCAAGTTTATAATGGGCATGCCTCCCTACAAGGTTTGCCCAATTTAGGAACAAATACTTTTACTGCTATTACTAAAGTAAATAGTTAATTCAGTCAGCAATGTCTTTTTAAATGAGTCCTTTTAATATAGACCAAGTGATGTTGTTTCACTTGCTAAGAGGTAATACACGAATTCGACCCCAGCCGTTGATTTATATAAGGAAATATACCCTTAATTATCGTCACCTGCCAAAACTCACGAATTACTTTCCAAATTGAATTATATAGCAATTAATAATTATTTAAGAATTTTTACTTCCTAGGAGGTAAAAGAACAATTTAAGCCTTGAGATCAACATAAATGAACTATCCACATTTATTTGGGTCTATTTAAAAATCTGCCTTTTACATTTTTGATGGAATAATACTATTGATTTACTTCTTCGACAATCTCAACTAATAGCTTCGAATGTTGTTTTGGTGAAACTTAATAGAGGGAGGGAAAGCATCTTTGTTGCTCCTAGTACGAATTTTCAGCCTCAACAAAAACCCGGCAGGGCACTGAACCGACCACCAAAACCAGGCAATCGAGGGGTGAGTGTAATACTTCTGCAGACAAATGTGTTGATGAACTTGAAATGGTTTGCATGCTAATCTTGCCATTGTTTACAGAAGAAAAATTTTGGTGGCCCTCCTGATTTGAAGAAGGAGAAGGCATATTTTGAAGAAGTAGATGCTTTCGAGTTGATAGAAGAAAGCCCTTCTCCCAAGAACTTTGGTACATGGGTGACCGGATTGGAGCAGAATTACATTGATCATGATCTGCCTGCAATATTGGAGAGGTGGAAAATTTCCAAGCTTGCAAGACGAGCATCATCTGAACCCTTGTTTGATATCAGGGAGACACCAATAGTGCCATCAGTCTTAAGTACCAACAGTACCACATATAATTATAGTACCCCTGAAAAGAATAGAGGGTCAGTGAAACACTCCACGGCAAGGACAAACCCTCCAGGATACAGTGGTAACAGTTTAAAGAGCATTGCAGAAGAATCTGGCATCATTTCATCTCTTGGAAAACTTAATATTAAGGAAGAACCTATTGAAGAAGCCAGCTTCCGATTTAGTGGCGAACCTCTGGCTGCTTTTGAGCAGCTCCTCATGGTTTGCAGGCAATCCGCACCTGTTACATTGGCAGAAGTTTTTTCTGCTTATTGGTATGTGTCTCAACGCCCCAACATCATTTTTGCACACTTTTCTAGATCATTATTACTGAATGATTACATTCATGAAAACAGTGAGCTAGGCAGCATCAAGAAGCTTGGTGAAGGAACATATGGGGAGGCCTACAGGGCTGGAAGGACCGTGTGCAAAGTGGTTCCTTTTGATGGAGACTTGTTAGTCAATGGAGAAACCCAAAAGGTTCAATTTCATGAATTCATATTTTTACACACTAGTTTCTGGTACTCATGAAGATGGTTTTTGTTTTGTAGAAATCTGAAGAAATACTTGAGGAAGTTCTGCTTTCTTTAACGCTTAATAATCTAAGATCAGACCGAGGTGATAATGGGAAAGAACATTCATGTAACGGCTTCATTGAAACAAAAGAGTATGTGCTATGATCTGTGCAGTGGAAAAATACTACAAAGTAATACTGCAAATGTAGCATGTCCTAATAATCTGTACAATTTTGATTGCTGTACTATGTTTTTTTTGTATATTGTTAAATGATTAAGACTGGCCTAGCTACCAAGATTTTTGATCCTGACTACACAAATGCAGTGCATAACAGTAAATCCCTGGTTTAAATTCTTCTCAAGATCATATATCTTGCAGCTTTAGGGTATGTCAAGGACCATATGACCCTTATCTGATTAGTGCTTGGGAAGCCTATGATGCCGAACGTCCATCTGAAAATGATCATCCAAAGGACTTTACAAGTGAACAGGTAAGCCCTCATTTCAGATAAATAAAATGTCCCTATATCATTGTGGTGGAACATCAGAGATGGACCATGTCTTTGAATAATCTATTTCTTAACAACTGACTTTTGTTTCAGTGCTATATTGTCTTTGTGCTAGCTGATGGTGGCACTGATCTTGAAAGTTTTGCTTTGGTTGACTACAATGAGGCTCGCAGTTTATTGGTTCAAGTATGCACCAGACATTTGCATTTCGGAAGCTCATATGCTGTAACCTCAGTTACAAAATTTTACAGGTGACTATTTCATTCTGTTGATGCAGGTTACTGCTTCCTTAGCAGTTGCTGAGCGCGCTTGTGAATTTGAACATCGAGATTTACACTGGTTTGTTTTCTTATCAGAGCTTTGCTTATGACAATAGTACGATTTCTCTATTTTACAGTGAAAGCATCATATATTTAATGACAAATTGAGAAGAAAAAAAATCTGATACTTGGTTGCATTGATTTCACAATCCTGTTCTATTGTTCAATGATGAAACGTTTTTTATCCCCCCCTTTTTTTATATATTTGAGCTATAGAAATTCATGTGGAGCTTGATAAAGCAGGTGGGTATAGATAAATAGACATGCCTGGATTGACATCAAACTAGGTAGTTATAGATCACCAGGGCTGCTCATATGTAACTTGTCACCATGCAGGGGCAACATTCTTTTGGCTCAAGATGAAACTTCAGACACAAATCATACGGTTAGCTTCACTCTCCAAGGGAAGAGGATGCATGCAAGAACGTTTGGTTTGAATGTCGTCATAATTGATTTCACCCTTTCTCGGATCAACACAGGTGCCCCTTTGAATTGTGGTTCACCCTTTAGCAATTTGAATTGTCGACATGAAACAATGTTCCTACAGTTATTTCTTTTTGTGACGGTTGTACAACAACTTTTGCCACGTGACAAATGCTGCTCGAACACAAATACTTGATATTTCTTCTTAATGCAATGATACGCAGCTCTCCTGCGTGTTCGAGAAAAAAAAACAAATACTTGATATTCCGAATTTCCGATTGGGTCAGATAAATCTCAAAGCAGGAAAGTAGTTAACATCATATAGAAGATAAGGTAAAATATTTTATTCAGATAGTTATTTTTCTCTTCTAATGTGTTGCATTGTATGCTTCATGAGTTGAATCCACGTGGATCTGGTGGCCAAATATGGTTCAAACCAGCTGAAGTAGCTTCAAAAACATTTATAAGTTAGTAACTCAGTCATTTTACACAATCAGCTTCAACAAAAGTTTTGAAATCTTTGTATTCTAGCACAACAATAATTATGGGTGATTTCAACAAGCTCTAGTACTGCACCTTTTGTGCTCCTCATGTTCCCTTGATATATTTTTTTTCTCCATAATGTTATTCCACAGGGGACGCCATTCTGTTTCTTGACTTGTCAGCAGACCCAGCATTATTTCAAGGACCAAAAGGAGATAAGCAGGTTTGCATATAAGCGCCATTGGGTCAGTAATGTTAAAACATTATTTTTTTTAATGCGCATGGATCTCATATACGCAGGCCGAAACATATCGGAGAATGAAAGAAATTACTGAGGAATGCTGGGAGGGCAGGTAAATTATACTTGTGACTTGAAAGCACGGAGACCTCTTTTACTACATACACCTAGTTTAAATTCTCCATCACTTGCAAATGACATATAGCTCCATTCCTACATGTTGAATGAATTAGCCACAGATTTTCAACAGATCGGTCTTGATTCTGAGCTTCTTGTATTGCAGCTTCCCTAAGACGAACGTGGTATGGATAATGTACCTTGTTGATATGGTGCTGCACAAGATAAAATCCCTTGTGAGTCATCTTTTCTCCGTTTATCAATCTTGCTAATATACTGCCAGCATTTCTAACGTCGTGAGCTCTACTGCCAGCATCTTGGAACCAAAGTGTACCGAGAGCTTCGGTCCTTCAAGAAACGCCTGGCCACATACGAATCTGCTGGAGGTTGTCTCGACGACCCCTTCTTCAGCGATCTGCTGCTGGATGAGGGTGCACAGCCCTCGCCGATGCCCCCTTTAGCCGAACCATGACCTGGCAAGTCCAAATGCAGAAGTTGTGAAGAAAACACGTTCGTGGGGCAAGAAAGCTTGCCGTTGCTCGGGCGCCTTTTGTAACTGCGTGTAATTTATCACGTTGCTCTTTGCCTGATAATTGTCTGTGCTTCAGTAAAGTCCATGCTCGTATTGGAATGGTTTCCCCTGCTCTGCAGATCAAACAATTTTTTTTGTATTACATGGATCTGTCGATAGGTTCGTTAGATAACGTGATATGCAGGCACCGCCGATGGATTGTGCGATCTGCTGTAGAACCCTTAGCTTACAAAAACATAGCTGGACTGGACAACCAAAGTGATGCTTGAATACCCAAAAAGCAAGCCAAGACGTTCATATACTGACAACTGACAACAACTACTAGGAATGATAAAAAAAATCTCGCATCCTCGTCAGTATCGTATATACACACAAGCAGAAAGCCGGGCGATGGCAAACTGTCGACCAACAAAGCTACTACTCATCAACAAGGAAAGAATGGATCAACGGAAATATTAGGTCTTATCGACAGGAGAAGACAATAACCAAGTACTACAAAAGAATTGCTGTAACGTGTGTTGCGGCTCGATAACAGTTGAGCCGCCAAAGAGAACTGCAGCCCACGCACTGCAGTCGAAGTCCTCAGAAGGATTCAATGGACAGCAGTCTCCTGTTCATAGCAGGAGGCGCCAGCCCCGGGATGTCTCTGATGTTCTTGTTATGTGGGTTCACGATCTGGCAGAACCGAGCAGACATGATTATTCACTGTGTATTATACAGAAAGGAAAACCCAGCATTTTACTGTGTAATGTAAAATCCTAATTAAGAACTAAACCCCAGACGGGATAAGCTTAGATGGCAGGAAAAGACAGGATAAGCTTAGATGGCACCTCACTTATTATATACCAGAATGATAGTAGCAACACCATTCTCAGTCATTAAGTTAGCTCAAGTTAGAACTTTTCTTGGTTATCATTATAGCAGATTTAATTTACCCCATCTTTAATTACCAAAATTTAAGGATTAAACGTTAATAATCAATGAGTAGCTCCTACTTTGCAAAGTCATTTATCCCCAAGAAATACTTCACTGGGAAAGTCAGGTAGGTGCCGGAGCTTAGCTCCTAAATGGACTTGCATCCTTGAAGATATTGGGTTTTGTACTTTACATATGGAAAGTTGGTTCCTAAACCAAGAGCCCTCACAGCTAATCCTATCAGGAAATGCAGAAATGCAATCAGTTTTCTTAAGAAAATAGCATACCTTAACAACAATTATTGCGATAACACCACATACAATCAGAAACAAGAACGCCATGATGCATTTGTCAGTTGCAACCTGAAACAAAAATCTTGTAAGTCCAAGTATTGTCCCTTCATATAATGAATGGACAGACAGAGAGGAAGAGGAAGGGCTGCAGGAAGGAGGAAGAGGTTGAACCTGACGACCAATCTCTTTCACCATTTGACTAGCCTTCTTCAGTGAAAAGTGAACAGAATCTAGCTCATTGCCGATTCTCTTCATTTGTTCTGTCTGCAAAAATAATGAAATGGGTCTTTAGGAAACAAGGAGATAGCATTTTAAAATATCAAGTAAATTGCATTGGAAACTGACCCTGAAATACACAACTTACAAGGTAGGAGTAACAGATAGTGAAATCAGATTACAAGATATATACGGTAACAACTGAAAATTTACGCTCCGTTTACAAAAGAAAAAATGCATTCCTGTGCAAAATACAATATAAAGGTATCGAGGTATGGTATTGTCGCTTCATTTCGTGAATGAAATATTATGCTGTGGATGCTTTGGAAAGTGTGGAAATTGATCAGGAAATAAAGCATACAAATCTACTACCTAAAGTGACAAATGATCAGGAAAAAAGAAAGTAACAAAAAAAATACACCGTTTATAATAGTTCAAAATCTTACCCAAAAAAAAAAATCTGAGTTTTGTGTTGTAAGTTTATGAAGCGGTTAATAGATATTTTTGTGGTAAACAAACATACGGTATTAACTCATGATTCCATAATACTTACTTGCTGTGCCAGATTTTCAGCAGTCCGAGTTCCAACTTCAACAGTCTGAGCAACAACCTATAAAAAACGATTATAGTAAGATTCATTATTCTTTTCTGTTCACGTTCAAAGGCAGCTCGAAGCCTCAAACATGTGTACTGGAGTGTTTTCTCCTCTTTAACACAATAGCAGAACTTCTGTTTTTTGGTGAAAGCAAAAAAAGGAAGTGTCCGTTGTTAACACACCATTTTTGAACGCTCAATAGCTTGGTCGGTTTGGTCCATTTGTTTCCGTCCAGCATGAATGAGTTCTTGATTTGACATTTCTGCAAAGTTATTCAGGTACATTGATGAGAATGTTGATTCATATAATGTTTTGAAGGGGGCATTAATCATATTAAAGTTTGACAATGACCACCTGATGCCATTTGAACTGTATCCTCAGCCACCTGATCATTACCAGTATCGAACAGTTCAATCCTCTTGTTGCCGAGACTGCTTTGGTACCTGCAATATCACGAACGTTGGAACTGATATACTTTAGAATGAAGTGAATTGCATTGGGACAAAACAATGCAGCATATGTAGATGCACAAACAAGGTATTTTGAAATATCACGCCCTTTGGTTGAAAGGTCAATATAACCAGGAAAAAAAAAGATGTTTCAACTTACGTTTTCCTCAATGTGACATATGAATTCAGCTCTTTGATCTGTTACAGAACATAAGGGAAAGTTCATAAACTATACTTTTCTCTGGGAAATGACAAGCAAAACAGACATCCATCGAGGGAACAGTTACCGACCATGAACTGCTTCTTGTCATTTAGCTGTTTGTTGACATCAGGAGGATTCTTCTTCTCGTCCTCCTTGAGTATACGGTCGAATTCTTTGATCAAGCTGCGAAAAGACTACAGCACATTAACGGAATCTCAAAACGCCCATATGGGAAAGCAGCGAAATCCTCAGTCCGTGCATGAGTATCCCAGCCAGCAACAAACAAATAGGAAGCTGAACCGAACCTACCGCTTGCATTCCCTCATTTTGCCAGTGAGATCCTCCAGCTGTTTGGACTGCCTGTTGGCGTCCTTGATCTTGTCGATCTTCTGGAACCCATTTCTGCAGCGAACAGTATGATCACACGGGGGTTGAGACTTCGTTCCATACTAAACTTACCAACAGGGAAACAAAGCGACGGGATTACAATTCGAGCAAAGCCAACGCGGCAGCGAGTCTCGCAGTCCACTCCGCTTGATTTCACCAGAAGAGCGAGTAGGAACGAACTGAGAGAACGAGAGGAACGTTGCGGCGTGCGGACAGGGAGAGCGGGGATCTGACTCACTGGAGCGCGCGGAAGATGTCCTGGATCTCGCCGTCGACCTGCTCGAGCTCGGGGCTCATGGGCACGTCGCTCGCCATGGCTCCCCGCTGGATCTTCACGGTAGCGCTAGCAGCGGCAGCGAAAAATCTCCTCCCTCTCTCTCACCTGTCTGTCCAGGCAACTCACCGCGCCATTCCGGGCCGGTGGCGGCGAGGGCGGCGGCAACTGGCGGTAGGAGGGAAAGGAGGAAGAGGACGAGGGAAATAGACTGGTTGGTGGTGCGAGCCGTTGGGTGATTGGGTTGGGTCCGTCCGGGCCGAGCCAGGCTGGTGCGTTAGCTGGTGCAGTCGATTACTCCAAGGACCTGGATTAGAGACTTGTAATAAAGCAGCTCGATATAATTAATTATTGGTGATCAGAAGGTGTACGAGTATACGGCTACCTGAAGAGTGAAAACTTGTCTGTCGTACCTGCCTATGTACAGGCCTGGGTTGAATATCATGCAGCATTTTGTTCAAAAGTGTAAAATAGAAAGTTTTCTTATTCGAATATTTACAGTGTGAACTGATGATAGGGAAATGGAAAAAGCAGAAATGCTGGTGATGATTTCTTTGGCACAAAGCAAGGGCTTGCTTAGGTGGCGTGAGTTGTCACGGGCCCACCCCGGCGCGCGGAGCAGTGGGCCAGTGGCAAGGAATGAGTGTCTGTTGATCCAAGGCCTCCGGCCCAGTGGACCGGGCTCCTTCTCTTCCAATCGCTAGAGGCTGAAGCCCGATGCCGATGAGGCTTGCTCCGGCTTCGGCTGAGGGTGCCTCATGGGCCTATGGGCCCCGGGCCGTGGAAACAGACTGGAATCGAACGAAACGACCATCTCCTCCGGACCGCTGCGCAACGTTCCAGCGCCGCTAGCTGCCGTCCCTCGCGTGCGTTCGCGGCATCCCGGGACGAGAGGATGTAGGCGACGATCCAGCCAGCCCGCCTGTCGCTCACGCTTCCACCGAACGACGCAGCTAGTTCGCGTGCTCGCTTGGCGTTTGGCACGCGCGACGCAAGCCAAGGACACGGACCACTTCCGTGGGCGCACGCATGATTCAGGAGGGCAACGAGGCACAGAGATGGAACTCTTGCACATCCTGACGGCGCACGCCAGTCATCCAAGTTGAACGGTAGAACCGTAGAAGAATGATCGCCTGGTTGCCTACCCGGTCGATAATCTCGGCGCGCCTAACACACGCAGGTCTTCGCACATGTTGATCTGGGCAGGTTGATCCGACTGGAGCGGCTGTCGGAATCCACGGGTCGCCAATCGCCATGGTCGCCGCACCGCGTTCCAGATATTTCTCTCCATCGCACCGTCGACGACGGCGTCAGCTTTTCACAAAGTTATTGAAGCCGGTCGCTGCTTCTTCCTTTCCGGGCTCGTCTCGTCGGGTCGTTCTCCACGCTTCCGGCGAAATTGGGGTTCCAAACTCTACGTTGCCACGAAGCCTGTGCCAATGCCAAGTTCTGCACCCCCGGGCCCCGGTTCTCCACACGGGACACGGCCTTCGAATCATTCCCCGTCACAACGGTGCGTGGCAGAGCAGCCCGCGGCGGCGTGGGTGGCGGCTCCGGCGGCCGGCCGGAGATTCCAGCTGAGTAGTAGGAGCCGACTGACCCGGTCGATCTCGTCGGACGCAGCAGCCGGTGCAGGGCAGGTGGCACTCGAACGGGCACCGCGACAGGGCACCGAACTGGGAGGATGTGTCCCTCGGCCCTCCACGTCGGTGCCGGGGTCCCCCAGTAATGCGCGGACAAAGTAATGGCGGAGGAGCCGACCTGGCTGATCTGAAAGCGGCGCGGGCTTTGGTAGCCATGGATTTGATCCGATGGATGGTGGGTTTGTTTCAGTGCGTTCGTTGTCTGCTCAGCATCTGTTGTGTTGTCTTCCCTTCCATACCGGTTGAGACTAGAGTAGAGATGCCCCCATTTTTAATGATGTTTTGTCGTTTCGAAAGGGACGATTTTCATGATAGAGCTATCTCGCCCACAGCTAGCCTTTTTGTACATGTGCTGTTTCAGTTTAAATTGTTTGCATTTGTCTTGTATGAGCGGATTTTTTACGGGGGCACGGATGGGGGGGGGGGGGGGGACCACTAATGTCAGGGAGTTGCCCCCGGACATCCGTGGGCGTTGATTTTTTCTTTACTAATTGTGAGTGCATGTGTGTTCTTTCTCAGAAATTAGTATTTGTCAGATAAATTATATCAACCATTAGTAGTTTCAATATATTGTTCCTTTAATTATTAAGGTCATACATAGTACTTATCTTAAGTTATTACTACTCCGTGTCTAAAAAAAAAGTTATTACTACTCCACTACACAAGATTTAACGAGCAAAAATGGTGCAAAGCACCTTTCATTCTCCTTCCTCCTAGTAAGACTTTGTTCGGTTGCTAGGAATCATTCCAATATGATTAATTCTCGGTATGAAATAAGTTATTTTAAGTTAATAATTTAATTTTTATTTATAGAAAATTTCATTAGGATAGGTGTCGATGTCTGACTTTTGGGTCAAATTCGACAAATATTTGGTTCAAAGACGCTTTACTAGTAAAAAAATTCATCGAGAGAAAGACACGATTTAAACTGGTTCAAGCCTCTCGAAGGATAATAACTCTACGTCTAGTATGTAGTTTCTTGAATATGATGTCGAATATCCAGTGAAAATATGTTCTCGAGAGAGAATGAGAGGTGTCTTGGATTAGTACGAGGGCTATTGAGTGAGTCTCTAGATGCTCCTATGAGGTTTCTCCCGTGTCTCTTTTAGAGTTTAAGAGATGAGAAGTTACAAATATAGCTGTTTATGAGCTATAATAGCATTAACGACTATAATAAAGAGTGAATACAGATGTTACTTATAAATTTGGGAGTTACTCACCTTGCATGAATGCATTGATGGTGTTGAATGAGGTCTTAATGATGTTGGTCATAATATCTCTTCACCGGTATTCTTGTATAACATATCTCGATCTTCCAGTAGTGACTTCGAGTCTGATAATATCATCTTTTGCTGTGCATTTTCGAGATTTTAATTTTTATGATAACGACAATAAAAATAAAACTCGAACTACAGAAGACAAAATATAAGAATAAATCAGGTTTTATTTCCATCCTAATGATTTTTTCTATGAACAAAGATTAAGTTATTAATCTAAAATGACTTATTTTATACCGAGAATCAATACTCTTAGAAATGATTCATAGCATAGCAACCGAACAAGCCTATGTGTTTACACAAGAGTGGATCTAATGCAACAACAACTTGCAAAAAGGAATAAAAAGTCTCCCATTGATTAATCCAATTACATCAAAGTCTATTCAGCTAGTAGTTTGCTTTATCCATCCGACAGGGATTCATTTTGTTCATTAAAGGAGGGTTCCTAACAGTCTAATACAGTACTATTAAGATAAGCATTGTGCTTGTCGAGCTCAACGATGACGAAGTGGACTTCAGCGAGACGTTTCCATCATTTACCATACACATAAGATCCTTCTACAACACGCTGTAGCTGGAGCTCAACAGGACCACATACAGAAACATGTGGTTTTCCTAATGTGCTCCATGGTTGGAACTCTTCCCTTGTCAAATGATAAAACTTTCGAGACTTTTTTTAATTTTCCAAAGATTCCAGGAACAGCGATATTTCTTACATTTAATTCAAATTTAACTATTGAGTTGCATGCACCAGTCAGTTGATCCTAAAGCTTAAGTTGATAGGAAAAGATGAGCAATTCACTTATACTCTAACACTTACTCGCACGTCCAGCTCTCGTAGGCGCAAACGTGAAATAAGAGTAGACTACAATTTATTTTAATAAATCGTGTCCGTCAGGATTCGAAATCGAGACCACTAGCTTTGATACTATATTGAGTTGTATACACCAACCAGTTAATCCCAAAAACTTAAACTGATAAGAAAATATAGGCAATTCACTTACACTCTAACATTAACTGAGAAGCTTTTAAGCATCTTCCCCTATCACATGATAAAAGTGTAAAAGTGTAGGCTTTTTTTCCTTTCTCAAAGATTCTAGCAACTGTGATATTTCTCCCCTTCAAATAAAAAATAATCACAATCGGTTCCAATTTATTTGCTATTCCATCGTTGGACTAAAGAATTAATTAACAAGGGATGAAAAATATGTGATAAAAAATCAAAAGTATTATAAAAAAATAAATTATAGAATGACAAATAAATTAAAACGCAAAACATCTATTCATTGTTGTATGCTCGGAGGCTCGGAATCCTCTCCAAGTAATTGTTGCAGTTCCATGTAGTGGAGGAACCGAAAAGAAACCTTTACTTATCTTGAGGGAAACCACCCATCCAAAGCTAAGGCTTCTCGTCATTTTCAACGATTTTTGGTACATGTGGGGAGGGAATAACGACTTGTGGTTTGGATCCAGCCATGGATACGGTCCACTAGTTGGTGAGAATGAATCACGCATCTCCTTCAAATCTTTGCTAGTGCCCCTACACCAAGAGTTCCCTCTGAGAAGTCGTGGTCTTCTCCGAGAAGGACAACGCCATGACTGAGCCCGCTGGTATTTTTAGTCGTATCCTAATGAAGGGAATAGAGGCTGGATTGCCACTAATACTTCCTTAATCTGCTCGTTGTTCTTCAGCAGATATAGTAATAACAAAATGTTTTGGTAAAGTTGTTTCTCACATTAAATTCACATGACTCAAATTAATTTAAAAAAAATCAGGAATTTTCATGCAATCTAAAGTGCCCTAGTATTGTCTGGTGTAAAGTTTGCAATACAAAGATACTTCTGCAGAGTAGTACTGAAACAATGATGAGAAGTAAATCACATGATCTTTCACCTAATGGCGCGATGCCCAAATGCGGAATCCCATTCCCAAATGTTCATGGATAAGCCCGTGCTTCCGCACATGCTATTGGACCAGGTCGCGCTAATCCCGCCACAAAACCCCGACGATTTCCCGATTCGGACACCGTCCACACAAGCTAATCCCGTCTCCGACATCCGGGCCCCTCGTGTCCCGGTCATCTAATGAACGAGTGCCTGCCCCACCCATCACTGACCACGGGACCCACTGCAGATCCCTTCTCCACTCCTCCAGTCCCCGCTACAAGTCGGGCGCCGTCCTCGGCCTCCCGACACTTGGCCTCACACCCTTCAGATGCCTCCTTGATTAACCGCCACTGATTGGCAGTTACCCGGCGATTAACTGAAAGTGGCGTAGAGGACGCGGCGAGCTGCGGCAATGGCGTCGGAGCCGGTGGCGCGGGCGGTGGTGGAGGAGATTGGGCGGTGGGCGAGCATGAAGCAGACGGGGGTGAGCCTGCGGTACATGATGGAGTTCGGCTCGCGCCCCACGGAGCGCAACCTGCTGCTCTCCGCCCAGTTCCTGCACAAGGAGCTCCCCATCCGCATCGCGCGCCGCGCGTTCAAGCTCGAGGACCTGCCGTTCGGTCTCTCCAGCAAGCCCGCAGTCCTCAAGGTCCGTACGCCTTCCAGGCCCTTCCTTCACAAGCTGCCTCCTGTTCGTCTCTCTTTTTGTGTGCATGTGCCTGGTTTGGTTAGTTTGGACTTGCCGGATGATTGGAAGAGCCACTCAACTGTCTTAACAGCCAGTCAGCCACTTGCTTGATTTGACAAGGTTTGATGGAACTCTGTTCTGTTCATCAGAAAAATTCTGTTACGCTGCGATTGGATTAGGCTTTTGTGATGATGACTGTGATTCTCACTAGGATGTTTACTTCGAATCATTCGAAAGTGGGGGATTCCTTTATGAATATATGCTGCTTCTTTTCCTCCTTTTTTAAAGTCTGATTCTTTTTGTTCCACTTGAGGTTCAGCGGACACCTGCATATTCATTTTACTGGATAATTGTAATTTCGATTAGTTTTTCCTTACGAGATTGCGATTCAGTTGCTGAAGGTATAACCAAACTGTAGTGCAGGATAAGGAGAAAAGTTTCAGTTTCGGATTATTATTTTTTTAAAAAAAAAAACTTGCTTGGGGAGATTCTTGGCTGATGACTTTATCATTTTTATTTTCTGAGCGGGCCCTTTGTTTCTTTCATCTTACCAGTTACCACGTCATAATTGTAATATCTTCTCAAGACTCAAGTCAACAAAGAAACCATAATTTACTAAACAACTTCATATCTGAATAAGTGAAAATATTAATTCGTGCAAATCTAATTGTTCTGTTCTGGAACTGACGTTTGGTCTCTTCATCAAGGTGAGGGATTGGTATCTGTACTCGTTCCGAGACATCAGATACTTCCCTGAAGTCAGGAATCGGAGCGACGAGCTGGCCTTCACACAGATGATAAAAATGATCAAGGTGCGGCACAATAATGTGGTCCCAACAATGGCTTTGGGAGTGCAACAGATGAAGAAGGAGCTGGGCAACACAAGGAAGGCGCACCCAGGATTTGATGAGATTGATGACTTCCTTGATCGATTCTACATGTCGAGAATTGGCATCCGCATGCTGATAGGTTTGCACCCTTCATATATTTCTTGTCCAGATTAATTCTTCGGCAGTCTATCTCAAATCTCACCGTAGTTGCTGATTGATTTAGTGGGCACTTTAGTAACCAATTGTATTCCCTCCTGAAGCGACGTAGTAACATATACTAAAAGGCCAACGTAAATATGTGTATCAGGTGCCACTTTGTATCCTTTTAGTTCTTTGTTTTCAAACTCCCACTTTACATAAGTTATCTCTAGGTCCTAGGTCATATGATTGATAATAAAGTCTACTGTTTGGTATTATTATGTACTTCAGCTGAATCATATTTTTTTTCTTATTTTCAGGGCAGCATGTGGCTTTGCATGATCCTAACCCAGAGCCTGGTGTCGTAGGCCTCATTAATACAAGATTGTCCCCTGTACATGTGGCACAAATTGCCTGTGAGGATGCCCGTTCAATATGTTTGAGGGAATATGGATCAGCTCCTGATATTAACATTTATGGTGATCCTAGTTTTACATTTCCGTAAGTCTCACATAATCCCTCATAAGTTACCTTTGTGGATATCTTGTGAGGAATATATTATTACACTTTCTGTGATTGTGTTGTTGTGTTGCCGTGAAACATGTCTTATATTCAATTTAGACGCCTTTTATAAAAGAAACTGTCTCTTGATGTTCAATTTATTTCAGCCGTGATATTGATCTTATTAACTAGTATTTGACTTTTCGATCTTGAAAAATAATAAAAAGTCTTAATCTTTTGACTTCATCGAATGCAGATATGTTGCGTCACACCTGCATCTCATGCTGTTTGAATTGGTGAAGAACTCCCTTCGTGCTGTACAGGAAAGATATATGAACTCTGACAAAGATGGTCCTCCAGTTAGAATTATAGTTGCTGATGGTGAAGAGGATGTTACCATCAAGGTATTAGTCTGTGGCACCACCTACGATTAGTTATTGGTAAACACAGGGGCAGAGCCAGCCTGTGAGTGCAATGGGGTCACCTAGCTTGATTAATGGGGTCAATTACTTTATTAAACAGTGTTAAACAGTATTTTTACCTTGATTTGGCCGGAAACCATTGGGGTCACGTGACTCTGGTGATTGTATGGTAGCTCCGCCCCTGGGTAAACAACACAGGCTCGCTGATTTATCAATTAAAGTTGATATCTAGGAAACCAATTTTTTATTCTCAAAAAAGAAAAAGAAAAGGAATCGAGTACTTTTAATGGAACTTCCCGCTGATATTGATCCTATAGGCAGATCTATGCTATGGTCTGTCAGTTTATAATGTTGGCTTAGCTTTCAGTAGATATATGCTTTCATTACTTTGACAGTTTATGATGTCAAAGTGTGTTTAATTTCTAACGGTTTGGTAATGCAGGTGAGCGATGAAGGTGGTGGGATACCAAGGAGTGGTCTCCCAAGAATTTTCACATATCTGTATAGCACTGCAAAGAATCCACCTGAGCTAGATGGACCTAATGAAGGTTCAAGTATGGCCGGATATGGCTTTGGGCTCCCAATCAGTCGCCTTTATGCTCGATATTTTGGTGGAGACTTGCAAATCATCTCTATGGAAGGATATGGTATGGTCATGTTCCACTTGATTAGATGGCATTCAGTCCATTGAATGATGTAGACTTAACCATGTATAGCTGCAAATTGTTGTCACTAGGACAACAACTTTAGTCATTTCTGAACTAAAATTCTGTCCTAACGACAACAATTTAAAAATGAAGGGAGCATATCTATTTGCGTTTTACCATACCGTGACAACCTTGTCCTTTGTGCAGGCACCGATGCTTACCTCCACTTGTCACGGCTGGGAGATTCAGAGGAGCCTCTGCATTGATGTCTTCCATACTCACTACCACTCCCTTACTGTAATTAGGCCGCTCTTCCATGCCCGCTGTAATTCCTTGGGCTGGTTCACGAATATTGCTGTAAGAGCCAGCTAAGTATAGTACTCCATCCCTTCTCAAATTGATGTCATGTTTGGAACAAAAATCTAGTCTAAAATTAAATTAAAGTTATCGAGGACAATTTGAGAACGAAGGAAGTAGTTGTTACCCTCTACAAATCGGAGCTTTGAGCTGGAGAACTCTCTTCCTGCTTGAGCTACAAAAGTGCTGCGGCAGTGACGACAAACCGGCCAGGAAAACAGACCTTGCTGACCATTGGCACTCGTCGTCTGCTTTTACACGAAGCTGGTGGTGATCTTGCGCTGCGCCGTGCTGCCGTGTCCCGTTGGCTTTTTAGGTCTGCCTTTTGACGCGGCAGAGTTGGCTTTGCTTCGCTGCTTGCCCATCCCATGACGCAGCTTGGTCTGCCAACATGCGGTCGCTCACACGTCAAAAGAACATTGTTTTCTTTTTTGGTTTGTTGTACCTGTCCAAACAGAGGTGCTCCTGACTGTAAAAATCGACATGGTCACCCGATGGAGAGGAGGGGTTTCTCCACGAAATGTGCATATGTACCTTGTGATCACAGAACTGAACTTCGTTTGAGCCAAATGAGTCTTGTGGGATCTTGGTTGGTGCCACTTTGAGAGTGTTTGAACTGCACGATTTATTTTATTCTGGTAGATATTCAACTAATCCTATTTCAATGTGAATTTTCAAAGTCCTAGATATCTGAGCATTGCTTGCAATATTGTCCTATGACATTGATGACCAGCGCTATCGATTACCAACTTCTGGTCCTTTTATAACGCATGATTTTTTTTCTATTTTTTTTGTAAATTTAAAATAATTCTTTTGAAATTCCGCTATGATTCCTACCAAAAGAAAAAAAATTTGGAAGACTACTGTAGCACGAAACAAGCAACTTGATACTCCACTTGGCAACAAATTGGCAACATTTTTTTTAATCCGGTTTAGAACGCAAAATTTTATAAAAATCGGCTCAATTAAAAAAAAAAACCCCCGCAAACGCAGCAGGAACGGGCCTTAAACGGAAACGAACAAATACCTTCTCCTACCTCGACGGCGCGTCTACCGCCGCCGCCATCGCAAACCAATAGAAAACCCAAGAGCTACCCCGCAAACCTTGCACCTCTCCGCCTGCGAAACCGGGGGGCAGGCATCGGCTGCGGCGATGGGGGAGTACGCGGTGGCGAAGACCTCGGTCTGGTGGGACATCGAGAACTGCCAGGTCCCCTGCGGCTGCGACCCGCACCGCATCGCCCAGAACATGAGCTCCGCCCTCGCCGCCGCCGGCTACACCGGCCCGATCACCATCTCCGCCTACGGGGACACCAGATGCGTCCCTCGCCCCGTACAGCACGCCCTCTCCAGCACCGGCATCGCCCTCAACCACGTCCCCGCCGGTAAAGGACGCCCCCTCCGTTGCTCCCCGACCAACCACGCTGCTTTTCCCCTTCTTAGTGCTCGTGGCGAGTTGATCCGTCGACACCTTTGCAATGCATGTCGATCGTGCCGTTCCGATTGCGACTTAGTTAGTTAATCATCGCGCTTCAGTTCGATTTCATCTTATTGGTATTAGGGTTAGGATGTTTCCCTTTTTAGTGGTGCGCTTCCTCTGGTGGATCTAGCTTCAGTTTGTGCATTGTTCATGGTTTTGGCAGGATTACCGAGGTGAGGATAGACTGGCTTGGGAAAGCGATCGATTTAGGGGTTTTGTGATGTTGGACCTTTTGGTTTGGTCTATATGTTTCTCTTGATGTGATATTTGAGGGGTTCTTGTGGCTTGATTGTGGGCTCGCTATGTTTGTTTCATTTTGTCCAGGTACACGCTATTATTATGACGGTGATTTGATATGATTTTGGAAGTTCTAATTGTTGTGACTTCCCCTTTGACTTGTTGCATAGAGTATGCTGATTGTTTCCATGACTCTGTTGTAATGTCTTTGGATTGGTTTTCTATACTTGTAAACTTAAGGAAAAGAAATAACAGGAAAAGCAATATAGAACGTGTGATGTGTATAGATGTCTGGTGCTGATTGTTTTTCCTGTGAAATTGAACTGATTCCTATGAAATTCCTGCGAGATTCCTGTAAAATTCCTGCGTTCCAAAGGAGGCCTAAGTATTTATATGCAGGTCCTGTGGATTTAGTTAACTAGTGCACATTGCATAAAATTTCAGTGACTTAAGTAGTGCACATAGGTTTGTTTATGCCTGGGATACTCCCCTGCAATAGTTCTCATGCATTCTCACAATTTTTGTCACTGAATGTTAAATTGCTTTCTATTCTTTTGTGTGAATATGTGATGATGAAACACAATTTGCTTGGGACAAAAAGGTTCTGTTATTGTTGTTGTTGCGATGTTGCTTACCCATGTCCCTTTTCTCTTTTACCATTGACAGGCATCAAAGATGCAAGTGATAAAAAGATTTTAGTTGACATGCTTATCTGGGCTATTGACAACCCCCCACCAGCAAATTATTTACTAATATCTGGTGATCGGGACTTCTCCAATGCTCTTCATAAGCTTAAAATGAGGCAGTACAATATTCTACTAGCACAACCTCCTAATGTATCTCAAGCACTTACTGCTGCAGCAAAAAGTGTTTGGCTATGGAAAAGCTTTGTGGCTGGGGAGCCACAATTAGCAGAGTCAACATACATAAGTAGCACAGCAAATGGCATTGTTGATGATTTGGATGGGTCCCAGAACATGGTTTCAGATTCCTCAGAGACAAATCAGCAGGTACAGACTAGCATTCAGTTTGATCAACAAAAGACTGACAATGGAAAGGTAGATAAACAATATAAAGTGAGGCAATTTCGAAAAAATCAGGTAGACAATGTATCTAAGTCAGCAAACAATGAGGAAACTTCAGCTGATGTTGTTGCTGATTGTCCTAAAGTTAGTGCTGCTAGCCAGTCAAATCATTCTCATAGTTCATCATCATCGTCATTACCGAATCCTGAATTGCATGATGGGGCAAAGGTTACTCCTGATTTTGTCTCTGGAAATAGCCATTGTCATCAAAAATACCAGAAACCCCAATCTTCTCAATCCTCAAGACCACGGAATAAAGTAAACCATCGTCCTCATGGTGTATCTAGCAACTTTCAAGCATCAAATACACATAGAAACAACTCATGTCCACCAACAGTTGGGCATAGTGGTATTCCTACTGCACCATTGCAATCATCGGCAAGCGGCCTACCTGGTCCACCTTATCATGGACCACCAATTAATTACCCTGATATGAATCAGCTCAATATTTCGGAATATCCTAGAGGTGGTCGCGATAGTCAAGGTTTGAACATTAACTACCGTCCAAACCATCCTGGTGCTCCTCATATTGTTCAGCCTGGTTATGGTGATTATAATTACAGACATCCAACTCCCCCTAACATGTCTAGCAACATGCAAAATACTGGATACTGGGGAGTAAACCCGGGATGTACACAGCCATCTTCTGATCCTCAAGTTCTTCTAAGATATATCTTGAGTGCTTTGGAAGTACTGAAAGCTGAGAAGATTCCGCCAACAGAACAGAATATAGCAGATTGTATATGTTATGGAGATGCTAATCTACCAAATTTTGATGTTAAGAAGGCTCTTCAACTTGCCATGCAGCATCAGGCTGTTGTCATGAAGAAGTTAGGAAAAATGTCATTCTATCTTGGGAAAAATGAAAGTCTATGGAAATGTGTTAATATAATGGATGATAATACAAAACATCCAAAAGAAACATTTGACGCCGTCCATAGATTCATATCTTCTGCCCATGGCTATTCAGCAATAATGAGTTCTCAATCTAGGTAAGGCTCCTTTTCTTTTAGGGAATAGGCTCCATTGCTCGACATATTCATCTTTTTTGTGGTTAACAATATTTCTTTGCTCATAGGTATCAAGCAGCTACTCTCATAAAGAAATCATGCCTGAAAAATCTTGCCCTTGCTGAGGTTCTCCAGGTTTTAAATATCATTATCAACGTAAAGAAATGGCTTGTGCCCCATTCTTCTGGCTGGCAGCCTTTATCATTTAACACAGTAGATCCTACTGCAAATGCTGGTGTGAAAGCTTAGCATCAGTACATGTCTGCTCAGAGCTGATGGATTCTATAAGGCTCTGGTGGGGGGTGTGATATGTGCCGTCTAAGCTAAATGCTGTTCAACTTTTCTAGAATGGTGGTCTATTTGCATTTTGCTAAGTTTGTTCTGAGCAGGAAATATCGAGTAGCTGTATACCGATATTAGCTCAAGTAAATTACTTAGTAGTCTTAAACTTGTTATGTCTTAGTGGGACTGTGGGAGTCAGTCTGTCAATATACTATTGGGTTTCTTTGAGGAACTCTGATTGGCAGATCGAGGCTGCAGTTTGTTATGAGTAATAGTTGCTGGAAAGATGATTATGCGATCTACAACATAAAGTGGGGCAGACTGGAGAGTCTTCTCTCGGTTCAGGAAGGATAGCTTTGCCTGGTCTTGGTGGTTATGGTCTGCTCTCATTTTGCCGATTTGATGCAAAAAGTGTGCTTGGAATATGAAGAGTTTGATTTCAAGGAAATCTTGCATAGTAACAGCTGTAGCGCCTGCTTTTACATAATACTACTCGATGCAATGAACATGGATGGATAGGCTTGTAGCACAAATCGAATTCCCAGTAGCCTGGATAAGTGATGCTATCTGGATTTGGAATTCATAGAAGGTACTTCATGTCTTTTTGATGCATGGCAAGAGTCTGAAATCCATATAAGCTGCATCCATGATCTACCTATGCTGTTGGCTGCCTCCTCGGGAATGATGGAATTCAGCTGCCACCTTCAGGCATTTTAATTCACTTGTTCCCATTCTAGATGGTGGGATGTGTTTGATGTGTCTTGTAGTGGTAAAGCTAACAGTTCCAGTATTATGTTTCATGTAAATCTATTAGTGATTGCCGGTTCTATAAATGTTTCAGTTGTCTTGTTGCTGCTTATGTGCTCCATTGATGCGATTCTGCTGAATGTTTTGGGGCACAGCGTGCATCTCTTCAGGCATCAGTGCATGACGCTCACGGAGCAAGGCCCAACCCCCAACCCGTGGTACGCGAGGGGATCGCTGGCTGACCGCAGGCAGGACGCGCGTAGTAATCGAAACTTGCTCTGGCGGCGGAGCGCCAAGCTGTCTTCGTTGGAGGCACGACGCGCACTCCACCTAGCTTTTGTAATTTGTCGCCGCCACCCTTCCCCTGTATTTCCATGCATCATCGGGATGGCACGCTTCCTGAAGGCATTCGCTGCGTCAACCAGCAAGCCCACGGTACGTTCAGCCAGGACTAATGCAGTACTTTGGATGTGCAATATGGGAGAAGGGCATGTCTGAAAACGGTTCTTTGATGCAGGTATAGTTTGGCAGTTTCTTTGATTATGGAAAAATTACTTCTAATTATCAGACAATTTATTTACTAACCGCCAGTCTAATTTGCCCACGAAACAAGAAAAAGGAAGTGACTCAAAAACAAAGGTGCATCTATGAAGGTATCATCATCGTCTTCAAAAAGGAAAAAAAAATGAATGAATGAAGAAAAAGGTCCAGAACACCGCCGGTAGTAGAGGCCAGGAAACCAAAACCATATGACTTAACCATGCTCAAACCGAATTTGCTAGTGAATTTATTCATCTCATGACTGTTTTACACCTTTACAGTGTAACACTGACACTCTTCTCTCATCTAAATATATGGACATATTACAGTGGCCTTCTTCTACGGTAGAAAGGGGTTCTGCGAGGAACATAATTCCTTTTGTCGTTGATATGCTCTTCAAAAATCCAAAACAAATTCATCAGGCGGCCAAAAATGTGTAAACCATAAGAACAAAATGGAGAGACAATCTACATTACCTTGAAGCGCTAAAGGCGCCAAAAGAAACAGCGGCAAACATTATGAGCAGAAATGGTGCTTTAACCAATGTCTTACTTGATCTTCCATATCCTGTTGGAACGCCAGATCGCATCACATGAACTGCAGAGTATAATTTATCTCGTTAGTTATATAGATGAGGCAGATTATTTTAAAACTGTCATGAGATTAAATTCACCTTCCATCCTGCTACCTCTTCTTCCTGCAAGGAAATTGAAAAATCATAATCTCATCAGTGAACATCATACCACACTATCAAAGCAGTACGTCAGTAAGTGCCTTACTGCTTGCAGGTTTTCAAAGCAAGCAGTACTGAATATTTAAGGAGTAGCAGCATACCATCCTTCAAACAAGAATATGCTTCTGCTATCTGCAAAGTACAAACACATTATGATGTAGTTATAGGCAAGGGGAAAGGCAAGTCTGGATTTTTTTTATTTTTTTTTGAAGAAGTCGGGAGTTGTTTTAGGGAAACAACAGTGGGGGTTTCTCAAAAAAACGATTTGAATAACAAGAAATATGAACCGGTTACAATTTCACCGTTGGGAAAGGTATTTCTGTTGAAATAATCAAATATGGATTCATTTTCGCATCAATAATGCCTTCTGCTGGTCAGTTAAAGAAGTTTTCCAATGCTATAAAGTTTCAGTCTTTATACAGGAATTCTACTCCGACGTGACAAAAAAACTATAGCAATATCAACAAATAATCATGGTGAAATCAGTTCTTCCTTAAACATTACCTCCTTGAATTTCGACTCTGCCTGCGATTTCAGATGCTCCGGGAAACGATCGGGATGGGACTTCATCACCATTTTTCTATACGCAGCTTTTACCTGCATCAAACAGATGAATAGGAGCTCAAAAATGGGAGCCTCCTGTCAAAGATCTCCACAATACTCACCCGGATAGCTCGAATTCTGTCCGAAGCACCACAGAAATTAGCGCTACGGAGCCAGAACGGCGCCACCAGAAGCGGCTCAGGATGAATTAGGTCCTCCGGACAGCAGCGAGAAACAGGAATCAAGGGCGTACCTCGGAAGGAGACGGCCGGGACGAGGGAGGGAAGCCCAGGAGGTCCATGGCCTCGCTGCTCCTCATCGTGCCGTCCCGACCCCTCTCCGGCGGCGGCTGCGAGGCGTTGCCCGGTCAGGCGTCAGTTTGGTGGAGAAGGCTCGTGACTCGCGCACGAACCGAGCAGCGAAAGTCGTTCGACCCGGTGGAGCACGCGGGCTCCTCGGTGGCAGCCTTGCAGCCGTGCATCTCTCTTCTGCCAATCCAACGGCCAGGACGCTCCCTGCGCGGCTAGCAGCGATGGCGGCCGCGGAAACGCCAACACCTTGCGTGATGCGCGCGCGGGGAGCCCGCGCGGCGGCGCCGTGGCCAGAGCATCTCGCCGCGCACGCGCGCCTCGTCAAGTCGGCGTGCCCGGAAGCGTTCCTTGTTACCACGGCGATGCGCGGTTACCTCCGCGCGTGCCTCCCGCTGCAAGCCCTCCTCCTCCTCCGCGCGCTGCTGCCGCGGGCGCCCCGCCTCCTCGCCAACTCTTTCTCCCTCTCCCTGGCGCTCCAGGCCTCCGCCGCTGTCCCTGAAGCTGCGACGGCCCGACGGATCGGGCTCGGCGCGTCCCTCCACGGGTGCGCGCTCAAATGCGGCTTCGCCGCCGCCGACCTCTTCGTGCGCACCGCGCTCGTCGAGGCCTACGCCAAGGCGGGGCGCGCGGAGCTCGCACGCGCCGCGTTCGACGAGGCGTCGCACAGGGACGTATTCCTATGCAACGTCATGCTGGCGGCCTATGTCGCGCGCGGGGAGGTCGCGGAGGCGAGGAAGGTGTTCGACGGAATGCAGGAAAGAGATTTGGTCTCGTGGAACACGATGATCCACGGGTACGCGGTGCAAGGGGAGGTCGCCATGGCGAGGGAGATATTCGACGGGACAGTGAAAAGGGACGCCTTCTCGTGGAGCTCGATGATGTCGGCATACGCCAAGGGCCGGCAGTCCAAGGAGGCGCTGGACCTGTGGCAGGAGATGCGCACGGCAGGTGTTGTGTCAGACTGCATCACCATGGTGAGCGTGCTTTCAGCGTGCGGTGACATGGGTGCGCTTACCGTGGGCAGAGAGGTGCATCAGTTTGTGAAGAGCAACGGGGTTGGGGTAGATATCAAGCTTGGGACTGCACTGATGGACATGTATGCCAAGTGTGGTGACATTGTAAATTCACTCAGTGTGTTTCATTCCATGGCGGAGAAGGACGTTCTAACTTGGAGCTCAATGATCATTGGATTGGCTAATCATGGGCTTGGCCACGATGCTCTCAGCTTGTTCTCAAAGATGACATCAGAAGGGTTGAAACCGAATGAGATCACCTTCGTAGGTGTTCTTATTGCCTGTACTCATCTTGGTCTTGTGAGAGATGGCAAGAAGTATTTCAGCTCAATGACTGAAGTGCATGGCATCGCGCCAAGAGTTGAGCACTATGGATGCATGGTTGATCTTTTAGGGCGATCAGGCCATATTCAGGAGGCAAGACAGCTCATCAGAGACATGCCTTTTGAACCGGATGCAGTTATCTGGAGGGCTCTTCTAGGGGCTTGTCGCATCCATAAGAATGTGGAAGTTGCAGAGGAAGCTATGTCCAAACTGCGAGTATTGGATCCTCATGCTGATGGACACTACGTTTTATTGTCAAACATATACGCACAAGCAAATTCATGGGAAGGTGTTGCAGAGATGAGGAAGGCGCTTAGGAGCGAGAACATTCAAAGAATACCTGGAAGAAGCTCGATTGAGAGGCAGAACACAATCCACGAGTTTGTGTCTGGCGATAGATCACATCCAAGGACTGAGGAGATCTACAGAATGTTGGAAGAGATGATGGATCGGTTAAGACAAGCTGGATACAAACCGATGACAAACTTAGTATTGCAAGACACTGATGAGCAATTGAAAGAGCGTGCATTGGCTGAACATAGTGAGAAGCTGGCCATTGCTTTTGGGCTGTTAACCACTCCTCCAGGGACAACCCTTCGAATAACAAAGAATCTCAGAGCTTGTGAAGACTGCCATTCAGCTATTAAGTTCATCTCCTTAGTATACAATCGCAAGTTGATTGTCAGAGACCGTAATCGTTTTCATCATTTCGATCAAGGACAGTGCTCATGCAAAGATTTCTGGTGAAGTTACAAAATCACACTGCGAAACAAGTGCACCATGCAGGAGTTGCTGTCTCATATACAGATCTCAAGTTTGAGCTTGAGAGGTGTTCTTATAATTTAGCTGCAAAAAGAACGTCCCTCTAAGTCTCAGAGACTAAGAGCATGCTGGCATCATCTCACTTCAATGGAAGGTCACTATGACAATAAAAAACACCTGCATATCTAAGGAATCAACACGGTTAAATACCCAATAAAGACATGTAGTAAAAGGCTAGCACAAGATTGGCTTTGTAGCAAAGCATACGGTCTCTGTGTCCACGTCTCTATCTGCAGTCTGCACCCCGGCGATGACCAGGTCGGTCGATCTGGTCACCTGGACGACCAGTTTTCAACTTCCTTATTCTATATGCATAGAACATTAGATGTTACCGCGGCTGAGGCCGCGTCACTTTTCGGCCGCACTTTCCCGAGCCGGAGTGACCACGCCAAGCAAGCTCGATCAGGAGAACGAATATTATTGGGCAAGCGCCGTAGCTCGGACGCTGATGCTTCAGTTGTCGTCGTCGACAGAGCACACATTCAATTCCTTCTTTTACTAGATGACGCGGCATCAAGTGAGTGCCAAATGACGCCGTGCCCGGCCAATGCATGCTCCTCTGATCGCTTCCGTCCAATTCACTCGATCCTCATATACGGCAGCATATCTGAGTGTATCCTGCGCTGCGCCACCTCTATAAATAGGCAACGCAGAACTCCAAGAGCTACCATCACAAACAGGAGCGAGCTGCTCAAGTCTACCATCAGCGCCTTCCACCAACAAACATAAAGACTAAGATCGAGCTGCGCCGATCAGCAAAATGCAAGGCCTCACGACCACACTGTTGTCCAAGCTCAGTTTCATCGTTGCAAGTTGCATCTTGCTGCTTGGGATGGTGGCCGGCGTCGCCAATGGCGACAGATTTTCACCAATCAGCGCGCAAGACGACAGAGGGGGGTCAGTGGACGCCGTTGGAGCGAGACAGAAACCCGTTGTCACCCAAGGCAACAGATACGGGCCCGTCACCAGCCTCGCCAACGAGCCGTGCAAGCGGATGACGGT
>BCLH01000717.1:113898-133392 GCA_001602315.1 Zoysia pacifica
TCTGACTTGTAGCCATCTCTAGCCTATCTGAAAACAGCAAATCAGATTTTTTTTAATATATATATATATATATATATATAATATATATATATATATTATAAACACTTCACATCAGACTAAAAAACGATCTGCTGATCTAATCAGAGGCCATCAGGGATGGAGACACTCTAAGCTATCTCGATCAGGAAGAAGAATATTATTGGCCAACAGCCGAAGCTCGGACGCTGATGCTTCTGTTGTCGTCGTCCACAGAGCACACATTCAGTTCCTTATTATATTACCGGATGATGCGGCATCAAGTGCCAAATGAAGCCGGGCCCGGCCAGTGCATGTGTCTCTGTCGCTTCCACGTATGCTGATATTTCCAACGCCACGTCTATAAATAGGCAACGCATAATTCCGAGAGCTATCACCTGAGACAGGAGCGAGCTGCTTAAGTCTAATAGCGTCTTCCACTAACAAATTTATGCTAAGATCGAGTTGAGCCGATCACCAAAATGCAAGGCCTCACGACCAGACTGTTGTCCAAGCTCAGTTTTATCGCTGCAAATAGCATCCTGCTGCTTGGGTTGCTTGCCGGCGTCGCCCATGGCAACAGATTTGGGAATGTCATCTCCTATGGTGGGAGACAGGGGCCGCCGTCACCCATGGCGATAGGTATGCGCCCATCACCAGCCACGCCAACGAGCCGTGCAAGCGGATGACGGTCTACTACAACGGCGAGAACACCGTGCACGCAACGTCGTCGGCGGCCACCCAGCCGACGGTGGTGAGCCAGTCGACCAACGATACCTACTTCAGCCAGCTGGTGGTGATCGACGACGTGGTGACGGCGGAGCAGGCGTTGTCGTCGGATCCCGTGGCACGCGCGCAAGGCTTCTACTTTCACAGCAAGAACGCGTCGCTCGCCTTCTCCCTCGTCTTCGACTCTGCGACATACAGGGGCACGCTCAAGCTCATGGGCGCCGATCTCATAGCCGAGAAGACCCGTGACCTCTCTGTCGTGGGAGGCACCGGCGACTTCTTCATGGCGCGCGGCATCGCCACGATCAGCACCGACTCATTCGAGAGCTTTTACTACGTCCGCTTGAAGATGGACATCAAGCTCTATGAGTGCTACGCCCCCTAAAGACCATGCTGCCTCTCTTTTCTTGTGCATAATAAAGATTAAGAAATGCTTGCGAGCTTTTCTTAAGTACATATTTGCATGGTGTGTTTGCTTTGTTTGGATAGGTTTATTGTACTTATGCATGAGAATCTGTAATCATGCATTTGTTTGTGTACGCTACTGTTTCATACCGATCAGTCAATCAGGAAGCACCATGTATCGTATTTGGATCCAATAACAGATGAGGAATTGGGACATTTCTGATAAATAGACCCGAATCTTAATTCGCTTATATATGGAAGGTGGAGGTAAAAATATTGCTGAATGGCCCCTGAAAAAATTAACTTTAACCGGTGAACGTATAAACATGTAAAAAAACCAATTACATTGATCGATGGCTGTCGCAGATCGAGAAGGACTGGAGAAGGGCATAGGTGATTATATATACAAGATCGAAATATTGGCGGGCTATGCTCTAATGCCTTTGAGCTCCCTCCAGTCACCCTCTACTAAAAAGTTGTATAACTATAACAAATTGCCTGATCTATTCTTCATAAATGTTTGCAGAAAAAATTCTTCAACTGACAGCGTTGCGTAAATATAACAACTAGAATATGATATGAGCATGCCCTTAGAAGAAAGAATCTCCATCATATTTGCCGGGCCTTGGTGATTCGTTGGTCCCGTGACTAGCTATCTTATACGCGTGTCCGTGACTCCGTGCTCCCGCAGACTTTTGTTACGCTGATGGTGGCGGCAGAGCTGCAGCTGGGTGCGTCGGCGAAATCCACGGGGTGAGCTCTCTGCATGCTTGTGGCGCGCACGGCCACGGAAGGAAGGGATCGTCGTCGCTAAACTCAGTACTCCCTCCTTTTTTAATAGATATTATCGTTGACTTTTAAATTCAATTTTAACTATTTATTTTATTGAAAAAATTATTCGAATGTGTAAATTTTAAATTGAGATTCAAATAACTCTAATGATAAATCAAATTATATCAAAATTTAAGAAATTTATCAAAAAATTTAAATAAAACGAATAGTCAAAGTTAAATTTAAAAATCACATCAATTAAAAAACAGAGCGAGTATGCTTTGCTTGCTGGACCAGTGGAGACCGGCCAGCGCCTGCCGGATGCGGCTCCTCCATCGTCGCGGCGGGTGCTACGGCGAGACGCGTACCACGAGCGACGACTCGCCGAAGTGGTATGACCGGCCGCCGGCGGAGTGCATAGCGTGATGTGTCAGTGCGGTTTTGGGGCGTCCTGTCGTGGTTCAATGTTCATGTGAAACTGAAACATACGCTGTCAGTGTCCACCTCTCTATCTGCGCTGATGGCCATGACGGTCGATCTGGTCACCTCCAGCGCGCTGATGACCGCCAGCGCGTTGATGAGGCCGCGTCACTTTCCTTCGGTCGCCCTTTCCCGCGCTGGAGTGAGCTAGTTCGATCAGGATTCAGGACAAGGAATGCAAGCGCCGTGGCTCGGACGGTGATGCTTCTGTTGTCGTCGACTCGTCGTTGATAGAGCAAATTAACTTTCAAACCCTTCTCTCGATCTTACTGGATGACGCAGCATCCCATCAAGTACCAAATGAAGCCGTGCGCGGCCAAAGCATGCCCCTCTGATCGCTTCCGTCCAATTCACTCGATCCTTTCACTAAATCAATCCAACTCGATCCAGGATCCACGTCAGCATATTTCCTAGGCCACCTCTATAAATAGGCAACAAAGAATTTCGCGAGTTATCATCACAAATAGTAAGAGCGAGCTGCTCATGCAAGTGAAAAAGCCCACTAGCGTCTTCCACTAACAGACATACATATTCTACTGTCGAGCTAAGCCGATCACCAAAATGCAAGGCCTCACGACCACACCGTTGTCCAAGCTCAGTTTCATCGTTGCAAGTGGCGTCTTGCTGCTTGGGATGCTGGCCGGCATCGCCCATGGCAACAGATGGGGGAATGTCGTCGACTATGACGTGAGACAGGGGGCGCCCGTCCTCACCGATAGCGATAGATTTGGGGGCATCACCAGCTACGCCAAGGAGCCATGCAAGCGGATGACGGTCTACCACCACGACATCCTCTACAACGGCGAGAACACAGCGAACGCAACGTCGGCGGCGGCCTCCCAGCCGACGGTGGTGAGCGAGTCGGTGTCGACCAACGACACCTACTTCGGCCAGCTGGTGGTGTTCGACGACGTGGTCACGGCGGAGCAGGCGTTGTCGTCGGATCCCGTGGCACGCGCGCAAGGCTTCTACTTCTACAACAAGAAGGAAGGGATCAACGCATGGTTCGCCCTCTCCCTCGTCTTCGACTCCCCGGCTTACAGGGGCACGCTCAACCTCATGGGTGCCAACCTTGTAGCTGAGAAGAAGCGTGACCTCTCTGTCGTTGGCGGCACCGGCGACTTCCTCATGGCGCGCGGCATCGCCACGGTCAGCACCGACTCATTAGAGGGCCTCTACTACTTCCGTTTGAAGATGGACATCAAGCTCCACGAGTGCTACGTCGTCTAAAGGCCACACTGCTTCTCTTTTCTTGTGCATAATAATAAGCTTCTTAAGTACTCCCTCCGTTCTTTGTTATTTAATTGTTATCGCTATTGATTTCTAATATCAACTTTGACCATTTGTCTTATTTAAAAATAAATTTAAATATATAAAATTATAAAGTGTGATTAAAATATCTTTAAGAATAAAGTAAATTATAACAATATATATGATATTCATCAATCTTTTTTGAATAAAACAAAATTTTTTTAAATAAGACAAATAGTCAAAGTTAAAGTTAAAAATCAATGACGACAGCAATTAAAGAATGAAAAAAGTACATATTTGCAAGCTATGGTGTTGTAATTTGCTCTGTTGTGATGGGTTTCTTGTACGTATGCATGAGAATCTGTATGGAATGTTTGGGTATGCTACTGTTTGTGCCAATCAGGAAGCACGATGTATAGTAGTTGGATCCAATAACAGATGGGGATATTTCCCATTTTTGATAAATAGAACTGAAATCTTCGCTAATGGAAGGTGGGAGCAAAAATATTGCTGAAAATTGATGTATGGTGCCGATAAAAGTTAAACCAGTGAACGTACAAACATGAAACATCCAAAGAAAAACATTGATTGATGGCTGTCGACAGGTCGAGAAGGGCATATGTTAGAGCAATACAGCAATGGGCACCCTTGATCCCCTTATAAAACTTATGTGTGTCCATACCAAACCTCGTCTTTGATGTTGTTGAGAATTGAGATGCACCACGCACAGAAGTTTATATCTTCTCGATCCATCATGTTACTGGACAAGGAGCTCAATTACAGTTCGTTGGCCACCATCGTACTATGCCCACAGTTCAGGACCTCATCAATTGCCTTGTTAACTACGCTATCTCTGGCCTAGTATGTATTATTAAGACATAGGTTACATTAATCACGAGTACTGAATAGTTGCAGATACTATAGCATATTGGAATCAGACAAAGAAAATAAAGGAAGCTGACCTTTACTCCAATTGCAAGAGCGGTTCTGACATTCACCACCTGACCTAACCTCAGCGATCCTCCTTTCTTGTCCTTGAGGTGTAGTACAGGAACCTGCCTTGTAGATGCCAGAGTTGGTATGTGCTTCGTTAGCCACTTGGGGTTGCAGTCAGCAGCTACAAGGACAGCCTGTAATATATAAGTTTCAATGTTCTGCATATATGCACACTGCAACCATAGATAGTTTCTGCAATTTCATAGGCAAATTGTTTATAGAGGCATCCCAGTAGCAAATAAGGAGAGAAAAGTAACCTGCAATGGCACCAAAGGAGCTCTACGGTGGCCTGAGACATTTTGTGCTTCACTGGAACTGTGAGTAGAATGAGTAGCAGCAGGCATTCGCTCAAGAACCCTTGTAACGTCATTGACCCCAATAGCAAATTGTTGCTGCAAGAAAACTCATAAATGCAAAAGAAAAAGAAACACAATCTCCTGCTCAGAAGAACAAACCACTGATAACAGTGGTAAAAATTGGGCCCCGTTTGAATCCAAGAATCCGGATTATGGATTCTTGGATTCTAAAATCTGGATTTTAGGATTCTAAAATCTCTACCGTTTGGATTGCGAAATTTTAGCTGAATTTTTGTATTTTATAATTCAAATTTTAAAATTTTAACATATCAATTGTTTTGATTACGTGATTTTATCATTTTAGATATATTATTTTGCATAATGGTATAAAAATTTGAATAATATTTAGATCCATGAGATTTTATAGGATTTTATAATCTTCTAAAATCTCATACGTTTGGAAAATTATCAATTTTTTTTTATCCGGATTCCATGGGATTCAAACACCACCTTGGTGAAGCCAACAGTGAGGACAAATAGTACCTTAATCCATATCTTTTCTGGTAATCCTCCTCTTGAAGCCTTTGCAATCTCCACACTCCTAGAACACTACTACCTTTTATGCTTTTCCTCAACATTAGAATGAAGCAGCAGTTTTTCAAGGGGAAATATACAGTCGTTACCTGACAAGTTTCGATATTAGATCATCAAGGGCGTCCCCTCCAACATAATCGTTAGTTAATCTGCTTACCGGGAGAACAAGAAATGAATCAACACCACGAAGAATCAGCTGTGTGCGTCACAATTAATTCACAACACACATGGCATGAACGATAAAAAGGGGAAATGGGGGCAAGGCGTGTACACTTCTTCAGTCTCTTTCAACGACTTTGCTGGTTTCAGCGATTTCTTCTTGCCCATCGCGCCAAACAGATTGTGTCAATGCCCAGGGGACGGATCCTGTTGGAAGCGAACGTAACAGAACGCAGCTGTTATTTTGGGGTGCGTTTGTAGATTATCTGAAAATCAGGAACTTTCACTTTCTGCCCAGAAACGCAAGGTGAAACAAAATCAGTTCTAAAACTGTTTGGCAAATTTGGAGATTCGTATTCAACAAAGAGATGAATTTGACTAATCTTCATTCTATTATACTAGGTACTCGCAAGAAATGAAGCACTAGGTGTACCTTGTTCTGCTGTGTTCGGTGGGCTGCTGCGTCAGGAGCTGTGGCGAAACGGTGGTGGCGGCGGCAGAACGGTGGCGGTGGCGCCGGGAGAGAGCGGCGGCGGCGGCGCGGGGGGGGGGGTGTCAGCAGCTATCGCTGCGGGGTCGGGTGGGAGCGGCTCGCGGCGGGGCCCGGAGCTGCGGCTGGAGAAGCGTTTCGATGGCGAAACACCATTCACGCCGTCTCCTTGGGCCTTCGTAGAGGAAGCTTCGAGTTCGCAGCCCGTCTCGCCGCCAGCTGCGAAAGAGCTGGGAGCGCAAGCCCGTCTCCTTGAGCCTTTATTTTAATGGGCTAGCATCTTGAAGGCCTCTCTCCAGTCGAAAGGCCCGTTAAGGTGCTATCCGCGTCATGGGGCCCATCTACGGCGTAACCATTATCCCTGATGTAAGATAGCATTTTTACAATAAACGCAAAATACAGCAATGTTACAACCGATCCCAACATGGTTGCCCTCACATTTCAAAAAAAAAAAAAAACATGATTGCCCTCCGTCGCATACATACCCATGGCCACGCATGGATCCATGACTATCCCATACGGTCGATCAAGAGCACCAGGTCCAACGTCTCTGGCAATTCCAGGTAGCTGCAGTTGCATTCAAATAATAACCAAGGGAAGGGGCAACGTTGTACGATAGAGTAACAACAATAGAGTTTGACAATCTCACCATTAAATTCTTACAACTCGTTGGAACATCAAATTATGGACTAAAACCTTCAAAAATGTACTCCTTCCGTTCTAAAATATAAACAAACAGACCAATAATAGCTGACAGATGATGGTGTCTTCAAAGCTACTCTATCCTTTCGTTCCAAAATATAAACTAACAGACCAATAGTAACTGGTAGATGATGGTGTCTTCAGCAGAAGCTGCTGCTCAAAGTCCAAAGACCATGATAATAAACCCGTTTGGCTGATCTCACGCCGCTCGAACTTCTACACTGTAGCGCACTGTAGATATAGTGTTGCTACAGTATACAAGCAGAGAAAAAACCTCTATATTGTGGCTTGTCTGTCTTGGGTCAAAACAGCTTTTATAAAACGATAATTTTTACTGTATCTACAGTGTATAAACAGTAGCATGAATCGTGAAGAATTGTGCCAAACGGCCCTAACAATGAAGAAACTGGCCAGTGCCAGAAACAATCAGCTCGCAAGAATCAGCATCTGTATCTACTCAGCGTCAATGTGGAAGCTGGCTCATTCAGTTTTGGCGCTTCATGCAAATACAGTTTAGTGAAGGGAGTACAAAAGTTGTGTAATGGCACGACATCAGCAGTTGAAAGTTAGAGAAGGTAGACAATACCAAAATTAAAATAGATTGCATCAGTTGTTCAACCTTTACAAATCACATGAGCAGTATAGAAAATAATATTATGCCTCCTTCAGAGTGAGGCAACTTAAGCTTCAAAATTACAGTGAATGAAGTGTAAATATATCTTTCCCCTTGATTCACAATTCCTTTACCTTAACACCACACCCCCTTTCATGTTTCCTGAGTTACAGCAGAGCCAAAGGCAACAGAAGACATATAAGGAAGGGCATCGAGCAAACCGATCACTCAACAACAGTCACAATGGCTTCAAAAAGTGTCGTTGAATGTGATATCCCCGCCTCCAAATATTTATGCACAATAACAAACTCTGGTCTTGAGAATGGCATTGCATGCTATTGGGGAATATGTTACAGCTTTGCTTACTCTCACAATAAAGATATAAGAGAAAATTTAGATGTTAACTTAGTTTGCAGTTTCAAAAGAAGTATTTGTAGCTGTGATCACCACAAGTCGAACTATGACCTAACTAAAAATGATAAATGCAAGTCTAAGTACTATCTATTTGGGCATCTTCCTACTGCCTTTCTCGAGCACATCCATAGGAAACCAAGGCAAAATAACAATAATTTGTATTCTTAATAACAGATTGCAAGTGTTTATCTTTCTATAAAGTAAATAATAACAACTCAAAGCATACCACTACCTTTAAAAAAATGAAAGATCACGTACCTATCTTATAAGGGGATAAAACCATAAATGCCAGCTACACATGAATAATTAGAACCATAAACAAACTAGTTGCAAGTCCCAACCCAGTTAAACATGTTCTTTTTATGCACAAAGAGTACCTAGAATCTACACTGAAAATCGCAGTCCTAGAATGAGAGACATTCTCATCTTTTATTCAAGTCCCAGGTGTGGATGACTTGAGTTCATCGAGTGTTGCCTTTACCTGGTCCTGCAACAGCTCAATTCTCTTCAAGTACACTTCCAGCTCCAAAATCCGCTGCTTCCTCCATTTCTCCCCTTCCATGGGCAGCCCAAGCGGCAGTTCAGGCAGTTTGGCGCCAAAGGGGTTTACTCCTACATTTATCACTGCACTTATCATGTCCTTAAGTAAAGGAATCAGGCAATTCTTCTCAGCATCCGGCACACCAGATTGAGGTGACATGGCCGGCAACCTGAGAGGCTCTGAGCCATCCATGGTTACCATCACTGGCATTGGAGTTTGGGTCAGTGCCGGTGAGTCATCCATCTTGACAGGCACTGATACAGGCAACTGCACTGGCTGAGGTGGCTGCACCATGTTCATGGCAGGGGCTGGAGCAGGGCCCGCTTCTGTCGCACGCCTACGGCGACGCTGCCGTCCAGAGGAGGGGGACATGACTTTCCCGTTTGGACTGGTGCTGCCAGGCACGGCTGTCGCAGCTGCTGAGGCCACAGCGTCTTCGTCGTCAGAGTCAGCCGCGGGATCGCGGCCGTGCTTATTTGCGGGGCGCCAGATGTTGCGAGCGATCTCAAATATAGCCTGCTCATGCGGGGAGCGAAAGGAGAATGCGTCACCGGAGTCGCGCAAGCGGGAGACGCAGTTGCGGTACTTGCGCTTCAGGCGGCGGAGCTTCTCGACGAGCTGGCTCTTGGAGAAATCGAGCTGAAGGCGGCGGTGCATGTCCTCGTAGAACGGATCGGTGTCATACTGGTGAGAAGCGAACGCGGTGCCGCGAGCCGCCGTGAACTCCGCGAAGCCGCGGAGAATCACGATCTCGTCCTCCTCGGTCCAGAGGCGCTGGAACAGGGGGCGCCGCTCGCTGCCGTTGCCGGAGGTGACCGGCCCACCGCTGCCGCTGCCGCTGCCGCCCGCCGGGACGGCATGGGGCAGGACGGCGGCCGAGGAGGAGGCGGGGTCGGGAAGGCCGGGCTCGGAGGGGTCGAGGAGGTGGGCGTGGGGGAAGTCGCCGTCTTCGGAGTCGCCCCCGCCGTCCGCGTCGGGAAAGGAGGTGCCGCCAGGGGCGGCAGCGGCGGCGGTGGCCGACGGGTCGTCGCCGGTAGGAGACATTGATTGGATCAGAGGTCAGATTTGACAAGGATTAGGGCCCCGGTTGCGGGATTGGATTAATTTGATATATGCCATTACGAGATTTGGTGAACTCAGATCGACGGGGGTTTGGATTAGCTCGGGGTTTCCTCGTTTTGGGGATCGTCGTACACCTTTCACACAAGTCCAGTTTCGAGTTTCGCATACTGGTACCTCCGAAGTGTCATTTTTGCACATCTGCCTTCGTGAAGTTGCGAAGTCAACCGCTAATTCACTCGTACTCAGGTGCACCTGTTTTTTAGCCCTAAAAATTCTTCATTACATTAGATTCTTTACATTTGCATTAGATTCTTGACCCAAAAAATTGTATTCTAGTTTTCACAAGAGACTTATATTAGCCCCTGTGGAACACAGGAACATCATAGAAATTTTATAACAATTTTACAGAAATCAATTTAATTTAACTAAAAGAAAAAAAGAAATTAAAAAAATTTTGGAGTTCCAAATGGGATCTTATTCTCTTTACTCTTTTCCTCCTTTTACATCAATTATTTAGAAATTTGCATGCTGATTTTTTAGATTTTCTAACCGGGAATTCAAATGTTCAAACTAAACAAATCGCTCACCATTTTGTTCAACCATAAACAACACATTTTGTTTATTTTATCTTATTCCCAGGGAAGAAGGGCCGAATTGTATCATTGCTTATTTACTAGCACAGGTTTCGGCCTGGTTAGGCGTCGAACTCATCAACCCAAGCCACGACCAACCCATTAAGCACCCACTAAACACTAAATCCTTCCATTAAAGCCCACTTTCTCAATGCCGCCACGCCGCGGCCACCCGCCTCCATTTTCCCCTCTCCTCCGCGAGAACCCTAGTATACCCTTCTCCACCAGCCCTCCGTCGTCCACACCGCACCGTCGCGTCCCTCGTCTCTGAGGCCAAAACCAAGAAGAAGAAGAGCAAGTCGAAGGAAGCAGCAGTCGCTGCCGCTGGCCCATTGTAGCTCGCCGAGGAGAAGACTGATGGGTACCTCATCAAGCCCCAGTCCCTTGTACTGTCGCTCGACACCACTGCCTGGCTGCTCCTCCTCAGGAACTACGACCACCTCAACGTCCGCGCTACGGTGTCATAAACCTCGACAAGCCCTCCAACCCGTCCTCTCACGAGGTGGTCGCCTGGATCAAGCGCCACCTCTGCGCTGAGAAGATCGGCCACAGCAGCACCCTGGTCCCCAAGGTCACTAGCAACCTCATCGTTTGCATTGACCAGGCCACGCGCCTCGTGAAGTCGCAGCAGGGCGCCAGCAAGGAGTACGTCTGCGTCGCGCGCTTCCACGCCACCGTGCCGGACAAGACGAAAGTGGCCCGCGCGCTAGAGGTGCTCACTGGGGCAGTGTTCCAGCGTTCACTGCTCATCTCTACCGTCAAGCGCCAGCTCAGAGTGCGGACTATCTACGAGAGCAAGCTTCTGGAGCACCATCCCGAGCACCACCTGGCGGTGTTCTAGATCTCCTACGAGGCAGGTACCTATGTTCGTAGACTCTGTGTCTACCTTGGCTGCTCCTTGGCGTCGGTGAGCATATGCAAGAGCTGCGCCGTGTCCGCTCGGGAATCCTCGAAGAGCAGGATAACATGGTTACCATGCACGATGTGATGGACGCGATGTGGGCGCTTGACAACTACAAGGACGAGAGCTATTTGAGGCGTGTTGTCATGCCGCTTGAGGTACTGCTTACTAGCTACAAGTGGCTTGTTGTGAAGGACTCTGCTATGGTGCTAAGCTTATGATTCCTTGGTTGCTCCGGTTTGAGAATGATATTGAGACTGGGGAGGAGGTAGTCCTCATGACAACAAAGGGGGAGGCGATTGCCATTGGTATTGCTGAGATGACTATTGCTGTAATGGCAACTTGTGACCATGGTGCGGTGGCGAAGATCAAGAGGGTGGTGATGGATAGGGACACATACCCGAGGAAGTGGGGTCTTGGCCCGGTGGCACTCAAGAAGAAGAAGCTGATTGCTGAGGGTCTCCTTGACAAGCATGGGAAGCCAAATGAAAAGACCCCAGATGAATGGCTTCGGAATGTGGTGCTTCCCACTGGTGGTGATGTATCAATTGCTAGCATTGCAGCTGCTCCTGAGCCAGAGATGGTGAAGGTGGAAAAGGATGCAATTGCAGTTGGAGAAGTCAGTGGGAAGAAAAAGAAGAAGACACAGAAGAATGAGGAGGGTGATGACGCTGATGTTTCCGTGCCTGCAAAGAAGATCAAGGTTGAGGCTGAGGATGTTGGTGAGGCTGTTGAAGGGGAGAAAAGTGAGAAGAAGAAGAAAAAGAAGGACAAGGGTGAATTTGCTGAGGCAGTGGAAGTGAAGAAGGAAGACGGTGTGGTGGATGAAAAGGATCGCAGCGAGAAGAAAAAAAAGAAGAAGAACAAGGAGGGAAGTGATGCAGCTGATCTAGAAAGTGCTCAAAATTGAGACAGTGTAAAAGCTGAGAAGAGAGAAAAGAAAAAGGAGAAGAAAAAGAAGAGCCATGAGACAGAGGAAGAACAATAGCTGGTTGTCTTATTTTGAATTAGTTACAGGGAAAGTTTCAAAGCCTCTCTTGTTTAGTACTTTGTATCCCTTGCAATTGTTGTAGGCCTATGTACTGTATTATCTTTAGATTATTACCATTCTACTGCTTTGAACTGCTATCTTGCTATGGTAGGTGGTACTTTTATTGAAACACTAGAACAGTTGGTTCTGTTATCAAATAATGCGAAAAGTTTTGCTCTCCTCCTAGACCTTTTGCTCCACTAGGTCGCTAGTCTTTGTTCAATTTGCTGTGGAAATTCACTTTTCTATTGTTCCATTTTTACATTTTCATCTTGAATTCTTAAATGCACATGCTTTATGTATTGATTTCTATTACAGTATTATCCATCTAAAGAGGGGAGAGGAGAGGCTCTGTCTTGTCTTGGCAGCTTGTACCGTGTGATCCACCGATTCGGCGTGGCGGGCGGGCCTCAAATCAAAGGCCTATCGCCTGTCGATGTTGCAATCACGGCGCTGCGTTCTCCATTGCCGGCGTGGTGCGCCAGCGAGAGCCTAGATTTTACCGGGTGGTTCCATCTTCCATGACCTGTCATAGGCCCCATGACACGCGCAGCGAGCAAGCGAGGTCCGGGCCGGGCGCGACTTTGCCAGGCGACGATGGCGATTTAGTCGGGGTCGGCTGCGTGCTCCGACATCGCCGACGTGGTGCGCCAGCGAGATCCTAGATTTTACCGGGTGGTTCCATCTTTCATGACCTGTCCTAGGCCCCATGACGCGAGCAGCGAGCAAGCGAGGTCCGGGCATTGCGCGCCTTTGCCAGGCGACGACGGGGATTTGGTCGGGGTCGGCCGCGTGCTCCGACATCGTCAGTTCGTTCACCACTTGCTCCCTCGCGTCTACGGAGTACCTGTTAGATCGGTGGTCGCTATCTTGGCCGTGGCCTATGGGAATGATGAAGGCAAACGCATCGAGATCTCTCGTCACGCACGGGAAGGTGCCCACAAAAAGGCCTTGGGCACGTGACCATCCGCATCGATATCACTGGCAGGCAGCCACGGCCGGCTTGTGATTCAAACGGAAAAAAAAAGAGCAAAAAAGGATGGATAAACTACGATACCAGTGCAACAGGATTGATACGATTTCCAACAACCAAAAGGGTGCCCAAGCAATCAAAGATTTCGTCACCACTAATTAATTAAAACAAGATGAACAATCAAACATAATGATCAGAAATCTTCAGAGGAACCAAGCATACAATACAACGGAGAAAGATGCGCTTATGGAGCGGGATGAGTCGAGAAGCAGAGAGAACGAAACGGTGGTACCACAATTAAGAACCAACAAGATTTACAGCGCGAGCGCCCAGCACACACCACCCAGCTACACAATCAAAGAAGGATAGAAGCCGAAACAAGAAAATTACTACTCAACCTGAATACGGACACATCAACAACAAGTCAACAACTAATACACGGCGGTCGGATCACAACACGCCCGGCCATGCAGCCAACACGATCCCTCCCTACTTGGTGATGACCCAGACAGCGTAGATGATGCCGGGGAGGTAGCCGAAGAAGGTGAGCAGCAGGCAGATCCAGAACTCAACCTGCGTAGCACACGGAACGCGAGTAGGTCAGATTTCAGAACCCTCAAAACGACTGCTGCTTTGTGCAACTAACTAGCTAGCTCTGAGCCTTGGAATTCGAATGCATCGTCAGTAGTACTACTGCGAACTCACCCCGCATCCGAACTTGAAGAAGACCCCGAGCGGCGGGAGGATGATGGCGAGGATGATGTCGATGCAGGTCGCCGTGTTGTCCGACATCTTCTTCGTCTAGCCAACGAGCTAGTAACTGTTAGGAGGATGGAGGCTGCGATGCCAGATGGGTTATTTTGCGAGAGTGTGATCGATGGGCTCTCTCCCTTGCCTGCATTTGCTTATAAAGGCGAGCCGGCGCGCGAGCGGCCGCCCGCTCGGCCGGCCATCACGTGGGGCGGAGATGCCGCGCGCGCGAGGTGTTGAAGAGCATCGGATCCGAAGGTTCCTTGGCTGCGTGCGCCTCGCTGACCGGATCCGACGGCCAGTACTGAGTTTCGTGTTTCCGTTCCAGTTTGCGTGCCGCCTTGGTTTTGAAGGCCGTTATCGAGTTTGTGACACGCTTGCGGCTGCGTTTAGAGTGGAGTCAAACCGGGATAACACGGCCTCGAATTTGAAACATTACTCTACGCGTTTCTGTCCAGACTCGGTGCACGCTCCCATAATTTGTTTAGTGAGAATATTACAGGACATAGGGGCTAAGTGGAAGCAGATCCGCAGAAACCTGGACTAATGATTGCTCGTTGGCTGGGGAATGCCACGGAGTACTGTATATGAACTGAACCGGATCGGGATTTGCATACTCGTTAGTGTTCCCCAGGGAATAATTTTCTGGTTTGACATGACCCTATTTAGTGTTTAGTGCGATCGAGCAGGACGGCCAGCTCCGCTCGATTAGTGATGGAGAGTCTTTGATTGGAGAGGGTAGCAACATGAAGGAACTTTTCCTGCAATCTCCTACCTGTCCACTCCATTTCTTTGATTCATGACAGGTAAGTAACCTGCTTTCGGTACTTCTTAGATCGGACGGAATCAAAACAGCCAGGCTTCCATTCCATCCTTTCGATGCGAGACTTTGCGCAATGTTCTTGTGGATCTCTATCTAGACGATGCTTGATCGCTTGCATGACCAGATTGAAAACGAATAAAGATACACTTGCACCTGGAAGGGTACTTTCCATCCATGCGCGCAACCGTTTGCGTCTTGCTGCCCTTTAGGAAGTTCCCCTTTCTCAAGTGTGTAGATACTGCGATCAGGATGGGCTATGGACGTGTCGGCACCCAGCGCGATAATGCCATTTGCCCATTCCCATGCCCCCATGAGTGGACCGGACCCCGCTATCAAACGCTGCGGGCAGCGGGCGTCGTGCTGACGGTGCCAAATGGACCAATGAATCATCAGATCTGGCAAACATCCAAAGCTCGTCTCTTGCCGCCCCCAGCAGCAACGTTCACGTTCCTGGATAGGCGGTCACTAGTCTGACGATGAAACAACACTCCATGATGCAGCATGAAAATAGGGACCCATTCTCAGGAGCATCATCTGTTCACATGGAGAGGTGTGCCGTTTAAGCTACATCGCCCAAGGCCTTGCATATACTTTTAAGTCTTCAATTGCTTGTCATTTTATACTTCACAAGTTTTTTTTTTATATGTCATTCTCGTTTTCTTAATACACTTTTCTCTATTTTTAATACATCACTATTTTTATTTTTTACCTTTTTATTTTCAATACATCTCAATTTTTACACGATCAATCCTCATGTCTTTACCCAAAATAACAAATAAAAAAGGACGGATAGAATACTGTAGTATAAGCATGGATGGCTTTCAATTTTATGTCGCAAGTGACAGCTGCCAGCTGGGCTCAAAGCGTAAATAACAGTATCCTCTCAAGTCTTTCTGAAACTTTTTGATCGGCAGTACTTGTATAAAAAATCTGACCGAACCGAGCTAGCATGATTCGGTTTGCTTTTTTTTTTTTTTTTTGATTCGTTAGCCGTAACGTACGTAGGCCCTACAGAGAATTTAACTATTGTTTTCTTCTCTCGTGCCACTCTCCTTTGTGCGGTGGAGCGGCAATCTCAAGGTTGGAAATAGAGTTTTACTTCGCTCGGTGCGGTTACGATCGAACCAAAGATACGGTGCGATTTTGGATTCTGACAACCACGGTTCGCTTCCCGCAATATGTATGGTTCGACCATTCCGCGCGATGGTTTGATGTTTTCCAACGTTGTGGATGCTCTTACCCCCGGTATCTGCAGCCTGTCTCATATCCATGCGCAGTCGGCCACACGGCTACCAATACATGGTTAAATGTAGTACTAAAATCTAATTATCGTGTGCAGGTCTGCAGAAAATATTTTATCGTTAATAAAATTCGGGTAATTGATGCAGATGGCAGATGGTCAAAATCATATCGCCATCACACCGGCCATTTCAAGTTGAAACTTTCAGAAAAATGGTGAATACCTGTGACCTGGATTGGACAAAGGATGCCAGTTTGCAGAGCCTTGCTTTCATGATTCACGCAAGTTAATTGGCCACCCATACGTATATGAGTAAGTATAATCTGCACCTAGCTACAAAATGCTTATTATAATCTGCACCTAGCAACAAAATGCTTATTCTGTAGCGGAACTGTAGCCAGGCCATCTGACCGAGCGGACGGACGCTCAACAGCCAAATGCGGACCTTTTTTTTCTTTATTCACCCCTTTTTATTGTTGATATGGGGCAACATGATTAAGGCCCTCAGACAGGGCTCAAAAGCATTGGGAGGCCACACTTGGGCCGCAGCGTGATCACGTCGGTCGGCGCGTGGACGTACTCCGGCGACAGCGCCAGCCGGAACCGCTGCAGGATGGCGGCGACCGTGGCTTTCGCCTCAATCATCGCGAAGTTCTGCCCGATGCACGCCCTCGGGCCCATGGAGAAGGCGAGCAGCGAGCTGAGGTTCTTGCCGCCGGCGTCGAACCGCAGCGGGTTGAACTCGCCTGCGTCGTCGCCCCAGACCTCCTTGTCGCGGTGAATCATCGCGATCGGTATCGTCAGCAGCGTGTCCTGCGGCACCGTGATGCCGCCCAGCTGCACCGGCGATCTCGTCCATCTCCGGATGAGCGGCACGGGGCTGTACAACCGTAGCGTCTCCAGAAGGAACAGGTTCACCTGTGGATCGGAAAAATACGACATGAACATCTGGTTACCATCTGTGAATCGCTACATGAATTAGAAGACCGTGAAATGTTGGCAATACATAGCAGAGGGACTTGCCAGCTTCAGCTTGTTGAGCATGTCGTGCGTCGGAGTCCGGTGATCACCGCGCTCGCCGCACTCCCTCACCACCTCTTCCCTGAGCCTCTCCTGCCACTCCGGGTGCGTGCTGAACAGGAACATGGTCCAGGTGAGCAGGTGCGAGGTGGTCTCCTGCCCGGCGAAGAAGAAGGTTTTGCACTCGTCGATGATCTCGTCCATGCTCAGCAGCTGGGGGTCTCCGTCCCGCTCCGGCGCGCAGGCCTCCAGCATCAGCCCCAGCAGATCGTTCCCGTAGCCTTCCTTCTCCCTGGCAGCGAGCCTGGTCTTGATGATCTGCATGAGCGTGGTCCTCACATCCCTGTCCAGTTTCCACACCCTCCTGTTCTTTCTTGTTGGAAGATACCTGCACAAAGAATCTCAGCCATATTTTTGCCTTTTTTTCTTACTCTGAAATTTTTTTTGCCATTTGAAAATAAATGCGACCGATGCGATTCACCTGGATCCTGGGATTTCTGCATTGAAAAGTGTTGAGAAGGTGATGAACTGCATCTCCTTGAGTGCCTCGAACACCAGCTTACCTTCCCTGTAGCTGCTCCCGAACGCCGTGTGCGAGATCACGTCGGCAGTGAGCTCTTCAAACTGGTTGCTGAGCTCAATCTCAACCTGCTTCCCCTGCTTCTTCGCCAGCTGCGCCTCCCATGCAGACACCATCGACAGAGCGCAATCCGCCATCGTCGCTGTCATCATCTGGATTCATAAAGTTTATCGCGACAAAGGTCAGACAGGTCACGTGCCTCGAAAACAATGAGCACGTGAAGTTCTATCGTCCCAACGTTCGTCACACGGCGTCCGTGACTCTGTGGGAGAACGCGAGTGTACCTTGAGCTTGTCCATGTTGAACGCCGGGTGCACCACCTTCTTGTGCCGCTGCCAAACGTCGCCGTTGGCCATCACCAGCCCCTCGCCCAGCAGCCGGAGCAGGTTGGCGTTCATCCGGTGCTTGGGGAACAGCCCCGTCCGGTCCGTGAGCACCTGCTTCGCCACGGCGAAGTCGGCCACGCAAATGTCTGGAGTCGACCCGAACCAGTACAGGAACACACGCCCTGCTTGCTCGTAGATCGCCCGGCAGAAAGTCACTAATCAAGAACAGCCAAAATGCCAGAAACCAATGATTCAGATCAGGTAGGCAAATTACCGTAGAGGGGGATCCATTCACGGAACTGCGGTTGCGCGATGGGCGTGAAGTCGTGGTCGTTCACGTCGAGCGTGACGCCGGCGCCCTCGGCCCTGAGCTGCCTGACGTCGCCGAGGTTGCCGTGGAAGAAGCTGCTGCGCAAGGGCCCGCGCACGCCCTGCTCCCCGAGCCGCCTGGCCACGGCTCGCGGCCGCCACACGAGGCGCACCAGCGCGTTGAAGAGCCACGAGGCCAGCGCCGCCGCGGCCGCCGCAGCGAGCAGCCACTCGTCGACGACGGCGACACCCATGGTACCGGGAACGGCCACCTGCCGCCGAGAAAAGGGAGGATATGGGGGCCGCGCCTCCGAGCCACTCGGAGGTGGTGTCGTGGGCTGCTCTGGATATCTCGCTGTGACGTCGAACAAGATTGATGGAGGCAGCCGAGCTAATTGGCCATTTATACGGCTTGATTGGTAATTGGTCTAGTACGTTCGTTTGGGACTACATGTTGAATGATATTGATAGATTGAATCATATTTTTATTGAATGATATTGATAGATTGAATCATATCTTGAAGATTGTGATCTTTATGTTAATAGATTGATAGTTGAATGATAGATTGACTTACATGTTGTGTAATTAGTATTATATGTAATCTTTCATGTGTATGTATTGTAAATAAATAGATAGCTCTCATGGTAGAGTATGCTTTCAGCCACTGTCACACAACTTTTTCTAAAATTATTATTTTTGACGTTTTAAATATGTATGAAAGCAAATATTAAAAACATAAATTACAAATAATTTTAAAGTAGTTAAGTTTAAAAATATGAAAAACTATATGAATAAATTTGTTTTTAAATTTTTTTATAAATATATATATATATACTATTTTTAAATAAAAATTTATGTAAAAAATAAAAATAAAAATTACATTTTGAACACCGTGTCATTGGTCACAGAGTCATGGAACCGGAGCAGTACGCGACAGCGACAGAAGGCGGCGGCGGCGCACGAGTCAGCGCAGCATTGACGCGTGGAAGCTCACGCACGTGAGCACGTCGCGCGAAACTGTAGCAGCGGGTGAGAGAAGCGTAACGTCCATTCCTCCTCGAGTTAACCGGTATGGGCTTGATTGAAATTATTTGAAACAGCGTGTGCAGTTTGAACTGGAGATTCTAGAAATCATAAAAACTGTGAAATTGACATTAGCGTTAGCTAACGTGTGCCTTTCCGGAACACGAAGCATTCATTGACGCATGGACATGCAGCAGCAGAGAAACCTTGGTACGCTAGCAGAAAAGTTCAGACGTTTTGGAATTCCCCTGCTTGCCTGCCGCACAAGTTCAGACGTTTTGCTTCTAGCTTTTCTTTACGCATGAAACTTTATCGGAATCGAAACGTATGAAACTCTGATAAACTAAGAAAGAGAAACACTTGATTGT